>APFE030605991.1:997-21359 GCA_000404065.3 Pinus taeda
AGGAACTTCTCCTTCAGCTTTGCTTCCATTCTGGCCCACTTCTTGATTGGCTGTTTGTTTAGTCTCTTCCTTTTCGCCTGAACGATGTCCCACCATAAGGATGCATGTCCTTTCAGCTTGGTGGCGGCAAACTTCACTTGTTTGTCCTCACTGGTTTCCTCAAACTCAAAGAATTTATTTACTTCACTCAGCCAATCTAACAACACATTTGCAGACAAACTCCCGTCATAAGTAGGTAACTCATGCCTTGGCTTATGACTGGACTGCAAAACTAACTTCAACAATCTAAGTTCTGGTGTCACTCCTTCGTACTCATCCTCCTCTGGTTCAGCTGTTTCTTCATCACTGTTATCTACTGGGTTTCTTCTTCCCCCAGCCTCCACCACTGCCAATCTTTCACGTAAAATTCTAATCTCCTCTCGAAGCCCATCATCTACTACCCTGCGTACTACTCTTCCTCTTCCTCTTCCTTCACCTTCTACCTGTTCCATTAGTCCTAACTCAAGAAACTAGCTCTGATACCACTTATGATGGCCTCCCGCCGATTATGAAATATCTCTTACCTGATATGACCTGTGTCCGGAATATATTAATGGTTGACTTAAATGAGGAAGTACGTTTATCGGTTTCCGCTTTAGGGTTATGACTTGTTCTTTCGGTTGGTGACCTCCATTTGCCGGTTTACTCCTATATGAACTCAAACCCTTTGTCAACCCGTCATTTGTCACTGTGCAATCTTCATTGTTCGAACTCCGCTCGGCTCTGTGGGGTTTCGTCCCTCTGTAGTTTTGATGGTCAACACGGTTCTGCTATGACTGTTCCTGGTTCTTTAACGCCTTGGAGGTAGGACTCAATCGTTTGCAGGGAAACCCTCGGCTCTATACAGTTACAATTTTGGTTTTTTTCTGTTCGTTGGACTGAGGTTATTGTCTGTTCCAGGGTTATTTATGTTGTTTGAACACTGAAATTGTTTCGTTGCAGGTTGCCGTTCCAGGTTTACATGCCTCGGCCTCGCTTCAAGGTAATCTCAGGTTCCTTTTAAACTATCCAAATCTTTCTTTCTCCGGCTCTAACGCTTTGTCGCCACTGTTCTTCAGGCTTTGATGATCTCTGTTCCCTCAACCCTATCTTCTCGGTATCAGGTAAGTTCTTGCCTCAATCTCTTTTCGATTCTCAGTTGTTGATTATTTATTCATGCTTGTAACTCCATTTTAATCCACTCTATTGGTCTGTAGGTGGGTCGATACCGTAGTGGATGTGGCTCGGTGTTCTTCACTGTCTCGGCAAACACTTACATTTTCCAGTCTTCGCTCTACGGGTAGCAACTTTTCACGTTTGTCTGTTCTGTAGTGGTTCTGTAGGTTTCTTTGGTCCTGGTTTTCATTTGAGCAATGAAATCTTAGTTGGATTCTTTCCTTTTGGTGGAGCAATTCTCCTCTCCTGTACGCGGGTCCTTATTTTGGGGTTTTCCCATCTTGTAATGTATTAATCGGACTGCTGGTCTTCTGTCTTATGGCTTGGGCCTCAGGTTATGTGGAACCCTAGCCTGGTGTATTTCTGTTCTGCTATTTAGTGAGATGGGTGTTCCTTAATTCGAAACCCTCATACTGTGCACTATTATTTGATTAATGGAAACTTGTTTGCGTTCTTTCGATTCAGATTCCTTTGACTGCTGTTGTACTTCTTCAACTTCCGTCTGTGCGTATCATTAGCATGTTTGTGATCGATTTTGGGGTTCTGGGTTTTGTTTCTTAAATTCGGGTTTATAATCATATGCTGGTTAAGGAATGCTCTGGACAGTATATAACTATTTCTTTACAGTCTTAGGAAATGATGTAATATTATGCTAGTTCTGCTACAGCACTTTACCCTATTCTTAAGTATTTGGAGGGTTTTACAAAGTACCTGTGATTCTCTGTTCGTATGCACAATCTGTGATTCTCTGTTCGTATGCACAATCTTTCGTGTCTGAAAGTGACTTAACTGTCAGCGTCCGCTACTCTTATGTCTCGGTCTTATGTGTTGGCCCGTGTGCGCAACTAGTCATATTCTTTGTTGAAAGTGTTTTGACTGTCTCGTCTGCTCCACCTGTAGGTTTTGCCTGTCTTGTATTTCAATATAAATTTGCTCGTACGCGAACTATATTATGATGCATAAAATCAATTATTACAGTGATGATTAGAAAGCAAATAAAAATAATAATGTCTGTTTGGAAATGACTGTAATTTCTTTTTTTTTTTCTCGTCTGCGAGAGGAATCTGTTACAATCATACTCTTGCTGCCTTTAAACTCTAGAAACATAACTGTTCTTTCTCAGTGGAACTGTCCCAACAGATTGGGCAACTGTTTTATCTAACTGTCCATAACTAATAAAATGTTTTTAAAGAAACTTAATTAACTAATATTTATGCTTCTGTTCCTAGTTCCTAAACAAACAGAATCAGTGCATGAGTTTAATTAACTGAATCCTACCAACATTCTAAAAAAGAAAATAAACCAAGTAAATGAAATAAAATAACCGACAAGGTTTTTGACACCTGTCCAGTTATACGTAAGTGGCTGTGTGTTCTGGTTTTCTCTGAGACTGTCAACCTCATTCTGTCTCCTCAGAGCTGGATGCTCCTACATCAGAGGCTTATTCTAAAGCGAGTATGATATGTAAGCCTACACATCCCTTGTCAAATTTGAAATTTTGCTAGGCCAAAATAAAAATTTGAAAAAATCTAAGAAAAAAATAATTATACAAAGCATTTAAATAATGTTTGCACATAAAAAAAATTGCACTTTAAGAAATTGGATCCCTCTCAACTCATGTTAAATCCGCATTTAAGATGAATCTATGTTGGTTTAATTAAGAAATAACATTTTGATACCATCTTTACTTGAACCATTAATGGTTATGGTTGGAGTTAGAAACAATTTTCACTACTAATGGTTATGTATAATATTCAAAAAGTATCATGCTATCCTAAGAGAGGATGTCTTTTCATGTAATCTTTTTATCTATTAATTATAATAGAAATGCTACACTTTTTTCCTAAAAAAAAAGGTATTTAGCATCATTGCTTAAATTTTGCCTCATTTATTCAAAGTTTAAGGGACAACCAATGTTTTCTAATTTAATTTAGCTAGGTATAGCTTTAGTTTTGGAAAATTGGTCGACCTACAAAAGATTTCTAGTCCTCTTAATTTGATTTTATTTCTTCAATGTGGTTATATATATATATATATATATATATATATACTATATATATATATATAGATATATATATATATCTTCTTTTTAAATTAAAAAAATAGAAATAAAAATAGATTTTTCAAAATTATTTAAGTGAAAATAAATAAATGTATACCTATCTATGTATTGAAGTGAGAAATGTCAATTCATTTTATTTTGGATATTTGGGAGGAATGATTGGTATCCTCCCAATGACTGAGAGACACGTTTATTGGATGGAGGCCGACTTGTATATTATTCATCTAATTATTCATCGATTTGTTTATTTACGGAAAAACCACATTAATGGAGGTCCCCACACGCCACATCATAGCTATAATCGCAATCACAACTTTCGAAGGTTTACACATAAAATAGCTGATTCCCCGCCAAAGTGAATGCCATATGATATTAAATAGTTTTTAATGATTCTGTCGTGTCCACAGTTCAATCGCAATTGGTGGTTTTCCATCATGACATCCCTTAAGACTTGTGATATTACTCTGAATGCGATATTGTATAGGGCTGTTACCATAACCTGTTTCGGGTTCGCAGTACATATTGCATCAGGCATTTTGGGTAGTGGCACATAACAGATCAGTCGATGAATATTGCTGATATTGATTTCTCTGATGCGCACAGTTTATTCCTTCCTTCGATATGGCTCTTACTCTTGGGTTCTCGTTCCTGTGACTTCTCTTCACTCTTCCACTCTTCTGATAGCTATTCTTTTCGATGATGTGTTACTCTTTGCTCCTTCTAATGAATTTCTTCCTCTTACTCTTTGGCTTTCTCTTTTGATGGCTTCCGATATATTTCCTACTTGGTTCCACTGTTTCTACGTCTATAACCAATCCTTGGATCCTTCATGGGCAACATTATTATCACAGGAATTTTCCATCACAAAGACTGCCATATTGACATCAATGACAACCTAGATTAACATCTCGGGCTTGAGCAAAGAATTGTAGCCCTTTCATATTTTTTGACTAATGTAATATATAGATAACAGGGGTTTTCAGCTAAGGCTTTCTTGAGGAAACCATTTTGTAATGTGTTGATTAAATTATTTCTCTTATATGCTTCGTGATTTCGCAATCATTTAATTGTTTCCATTGATGAGTAGAGTAGATTCAAGTCTATTGTTTTAGCAAATTAGAATTAGCAATTTGAATCTACAAGGAATTTCTATAGTTAGAGTGATTTTTGTGTGATGAGTTTGTTGTCTGCCTTCTAGTGTTTTTCATCTCTTTTGTTTCATTATATTTTCCATATGTCTTCTACATTTTTGAAGTGAAGTTTGTAAAGTTGAACTCTGTTTGTTAGCTCAAATTTACTATTTCTAAATTGTTATATGTTTTTGACTTAAATATCTTTAACATAATTCATTAATTGCTTCGTTTTTTGGTATTTATCTCTGTCTACTTCTATCACAACTAAATGATAAGTTGTCTAAGAAATTTGTTTCTATCTTGCCTTTGTATTTTGTTCATATAACTTGTTAGCAATAATTTTTTGTCAAACAGATTCCATGCCAAATGGTTTTTCTTGTCCTTTCCATACCAACATTGCTTAAATCCAATTAAATCTAATTGATTTGCTGAATACATAACCAGTCATTTTTTATTGAGTTATAGAAGGGACCCCCCTTCGGATTGAAAGGGTTAGTTTTCAATTCGGGAGATTGGTTAGTGGTCACCTTAGATTTTTTCTTGTAGTTAGGGTTTTCTCTAATTGATAGCAAAATGCAAGGGAAGAATTGGATTGGATGCAACTCTATGTGTGTTTGATGAAAAAGTACAATGACCTTCCAACCTCTTCACATGAATTAAAAATGGGATGAATTATGGACATTGGAAAAGCTCTTGACAATCAATTTCCATGTACTTCTCACTAAGGTACAACAATATATCTCATTTCTAGATTGGAAGAAACTTGTAAAGAAGCTAATAGTGGAGCCTAGTGTGCCTTTGAAGAAGGTGTCTTGGGTGAATATAGATGACATAATGTTGGGTTACATGAAATAACTTAACAATAGAGGAAGAGTTGTGCAGAGGGACCAAATTACATAAGCAAAATATTATTTTTGGGCACAAGGACATGCATTCTCATAGATTGGATGTGATATTTTGCTTAGATACCTAACCAATATGTCTACAACACAAAATTATTGGAGTTGTGACACTTGGATGTTTTTCATGATATTCTCAATGAAGGTTGGATTTCTTTTATAGGAGATAGTAGTATCATCGGTGGATTAGAGTGCAATCACTGTAATAGAAGGCAACAATGACTAGAGGCATTTTTTGTAGAATTGGGTAGGAGGCACTGTCATTGAAGTGGATAGAGTGTAGTTGCATGGAAATATTGTCATGATGTGGAGTAATCATATTTTTTGTGATATAGTAGGATATTAAAAATTTGTGGTTTCCATTAGCATGAAATTCAAGGTTTCCACTAGTCTTTGGTTGGAAACAAATGCATGGATTCTTATGGACTCGAAGATAGGAGTTTCTTGGGATGTTGTTGAAGATGTTAATGTTTTTTAGTGGATGAGGTGTAATACCATCATGGATATAATAACATTTCTTAGAGTTGTGTTGGGAACCTTCATCACATTGATGCATATGACCATATTTAATAGAAATTTTATTGGAGATGTCTTGGCCATTTAGTAAGATGTGCCATGGATAACCACCTTGGCCCATCGACAAGGTGCATTTTTGGGTTTCCTTAGCAAGGGAGAATTTATTGAAACATTTGTGCCCATTGGAAAGATGGATCATGGAAAAAATTAGGTACTTCTATGGATACACAAGCTAGACTATTGAGACTTTAGTACTCTTGTGAATACATAGTGTAGTATGGAGACTTGGGTACACTTGTGAATAGAAAAGACATGCTTTAGATATTTGGGCACTCCTATAGATAGATAGGGTGCATTGTGGATAAGAGTTGGGTGCTCCTATAGACATGTAGGGTGTGTTATGGAGGGAGTTAGGTTGGATGCACCAAATAGTCACGAGCTTGGACGCAGACTTGATGCAAACTATCACTGCTAAGATGGAGTATTATAAGAAAGGATAGGTTGCGAGAAGAGGAGAGATTGTTGTGTCAGGAGGCACATTCTATAGTTGAGTATGATGGAGCCTGCTCTCAGTATGATTTTTTGGTTAGTGTTTGATATTACAATCCAGTATGAAAGAGTTATGGTAAGAATATTTCACTCATTAGGAGTCGTAAATAAAATATTTCAATGTCCATGTTAAGTAACATAATTTTATATCAACTTTTAAAGAGAGAGAATAATTAAAAGTATAATAAAAAAAATGTATTTTGATATGGAACTTAAATAAACTATTTGAATATATGTGTCAACTAAAATATTTCAATATTAATTTTATATGTATGTATATATAAAGAGAGAAAGTATTAAAAAAATGCTCACCATAATAAAATATAATTTTAATATCGATCATATTTTAAAACTAACCATAATAAAATATTTCAATACCTAAATATAATAAGCAATTAAAAAAAATTTATGTTCATTTATGTTGGTGTATGAAATCGATTCATTTATGTCGGAAAATGGTTTTAAAATATTAGAGGCTCGTCATTGTGTTCACATCAAGAGATAGGAAGTGTACATTATATTATTATTGTATGTGGATGACATGTTAATTGTTGGACATGATAAGAACATGATGAACAAGTTGAAGAAGGATTTGGGAAGCAAATTTGCAATGAAATATTTGGGTCCAGTACAATAACTATTAGAAGTGATAATCATATGTGACAGAAAGAACAAAAAAGTTGTGGCTACGACAAGAAAATTATATTGAAAAGGTGTTAGACCTGTTCAATATGAAGGATGCCAAGCTAGTTGATACACCCCTTGCACCTATTATTATTATTCCTAGTAATAAAAGAGTTATTACTCCTAGTAATAATAGAGTTATTATTCCTAGTAATAAAAGAGTTAATATTCCTAGTAATAATAGAGTTGTTGATATTTTTCCTGTTGTTTTTCCGAGTATATTGTTGAGATCTTTTTCGTAATTTTTGGTGTTGTGGGTTTTTAATCATTGCTTATTTTTATTTTTATTTTGTTTATCAAAAATATTATATTTTTTTGTTATTTTTTTTAACACTTCCATTTGCACATAGCAACCAATAATAATTATTCCATTGTTAGTTTGACAACTGAGTTGTAATAAATTTTTATAGTCTAAAGTCTCAAAATATATGAATAATATTTTATACAAAAATAGTGTTTATGTACAAAGTCTCTTAATACGAATAATATGTTTCTAAAACAAGATATTGGCAAGATTTTCTAGAAAATGTGATTGTGATATCACTCATCTTTGCTATTTTTTTATTGTTATTTTTTTTTTTTCCATTCATCAAAAGTGTTGCGTACATGCCATGAAAGAAAACTTTGAATAAGAAACCAATGACCGTTTTGTTCAATTCCATTGTCCATGAAACGTGGATAATTGGATTGAGAAAAATAGATGTCTTTGGAGCAATGAAGTTGGTAAACAAAGACTTTGAGAGTTGAGCGGGGACATAGAAGCGTCGTTCATGTTTCTAACATTGTGCCAATCTTGTGAGTTGTCCATATTTTACATTCCAATTACTTGTTTTTTTTGGTAAAGACTATCACTCACCATGCTTTTGTATCAGTTAACTGATGGAGTTGTTTTTAGTGTGATTTTTTAGACTTTTGGTGCCGAATTTACTGGATAAAGTTGAGGTGATTTTTTTATTTTTATTTTTGTAAGCTTAGGTAGGACCTTCTCATTTTCGAGTTTTTACATGTCCGTTATTCACCCCATTTCCAGGGAGGGTAGCACAAGAATCAAACCCAAGATCTCCGGTTCAATGAGACTTCATTTCCATGGCCATTGCCATTTGTGTTATTTAAATTGGTTTTTTTATTGTATATATGGATTCAACACTGTGACAAACCTTGGGGCACTTCAATTGTGTAGGGATTACCCATCAAACTTGTGATTTCAATAAATTTCCTCTGGATTTTAGAGAAATTAAATAGGAAAAACCATAGTTACCAAATAGGTCCATATCGGCCAAAAAAATACGATAATTTAGGAATTCGATTTGTACAACAAATAATTCGATAAAATTAAATTCGGTTCATGGTAGTTTTGCCCAGAAGACCCAAAATTTATGTTTTATAATTAATTAAATGGATTTGTTAATTTTATCCAAAATTTATGCTTTATAATTAATTATATGGATTGGTTAATTTGTGCAACTAAAATGGTAAATGCAACAACCCCTAAACACATAATAGATGGTTGGGATAACTTAGGTAGAAAATGGAAACTTGGTGGGATTGCAATTTGGAAATGGAAACTAATTGTGAGTGGAGAAAATTTCCAAGTTTTCAATTTCAATTTTGTTTAAGAAGGTTTAAAAAGCTGAGATAACAATGAAAGAAAGAATTTTAGTACCAATTTTGAAGTTGATTTTTTAAATAGTTAGCGATAAAAATTTGAGCATGAATCTTCAAGTCAGTAATTTTTTTTATAAAAAGTAATGGATTTTTTAAATATATTTATATTAAGAGGAATTTTATAAAATTAAGTTTTGAATATTTATTTTTTAAATATGTATTAATTGTACAAGCCCAAATAAACTCCACAATGAAATAACACAATGAAAGAGCACAAGGGAAGAGCATCATATTAATGATAAATTTACTTATTTATACATGTGAAATCTAGGTACGAGACAATTATGTCTCAGTAACTTATTAACCCTAAAAACGGAATGTAAAACTAATTACATATTATACAATATACAATAACAATCCCGAAGGATTAGTTAACATTCCCCCCTTAATCCAAAGGGACATCTGACATGCTGAGTAACATTTTGAATTTTTCAAACTTTTCATGTCCCAGTGGCTTTGTAAATATGTCTGCGATCTTCTATGAAGTAGGACAATGTGTCAGATGGATAACTTTAGCCTCTACATAATGTCGAATCAAGTGATATTTGGTGTTAATATATTTGCTTCGATCATGAAACTTGGGGTTCTTGGCCAATTGAATTGCAGAAGAGTTGTCAGTGAGTAGTGAAGTTGAAGCCTTTTGTTTCTCCTACAAGTCTTCAAGTATTTTGTGAAGCCAAATGATTTCTTTTGTAGCTTGATCTGGTGCAACATATTCGGCTTCAGTGGTAGAATCAACAGGAACAGATTGCTTGCATGATCTCCAAATAATGGTTGTTGATCCAGGACTCATTAAATAACCAGAAGTAAACACTCCATTCTCCTTATCTCCATCAAAATCAGAATCTGAATAGCCGGTGAGATGGAAATCTACAACTTTAGAATATTTGATGCCATATGTTTGAGTTCCTTTCAAATACTTGAGCACTCTCTTTGTTGCATTCCAATGACCTTCACATGGCTTATGCATGAACCTTAAAAGTATCCCTACAACAAATCTATGTCAGGCCGAGTAGTAGTTAGAAAATTTAAACTTCCAACAAGTTTCATATACTTTTTTGGATCTTCAAACATACTTCCTTCAGTGGAAGTAAGCTTCAAATTCTGTCCCATAGGAGTAGCGACAAGATTACAATCCTGCATCCCAAATCTATCCAATAGTTGTCCAATATAATTTTTTTGAGAAATGAAAATATATTTGGGTTCCTGGTCAACTTCAATCCCTAAATAATAATGTAATAAACCAAAATATATCACGTCAAAAACTTTCAAGAATTCTCTTTTAATGGACGTTATATAGTCATCATTGTTTCCTGTGATCATCAAATCATCTACATACACAACCAAGTATACAACTGAATTTCTAATTTTCTTAACAAAAAGAGTTGCATCATCGAGATCAAATAACTTATAATTCAACTTGAGTAGGTGTTCAATTAAATATTCATACCATGCACGAGATGCTTGTTCCAGTCCATACAAAGCCTCAACCAATTTGCATACCTTTTTATCTTTGCCTTTAACAACAAAACCTTCAGGCTGAAACATATAAACATCCTCCAAATTGCCATAAAAAAAGTTGTTTTAACATCCATGTGGTGTATCTTCCAACTATTCTGGGCTGCAAGAGAAAACACAGTTCCAATTGTGCCCCATTTTACTATAGGAGAAAATGTCTCTGTGTAGTCAATGCCTTCCTTCTGAGCGTAGCCTTTTGCTACAAGTATTTCCTTGTATTTATCAAGTGAACCATCTGCTTTATATTTGATCTTATAGACCCATTTGCAACCAATGGGTTTGACACCTGCAGGAGGATCCACTAACCTCCAAGTTCCATTCTTAATAAGTGCATCATATTCCTTTTGCATTGCATCCTTCCATTCATCATAATTTGCAGCTTCTTTAAAACAATTAGGTTCGCTAATTGTACAATGATTGAATTCACAATCATGAGAAACATTACCTGAATCACCTTTAGAAATCGTCATACTTGCTTGGAAATTTTCGAGCATGTATAGATCTTCGTAAAGGTTGTTGAAGTGGTTGTGATGGCTGCTCATCTTGAAAAACAGACTCTTCAAGAGAAATTTCTGGTCCTGCAGAAACATTACTATCATCAAAATTTTCTTTAGCAATAAAATTCTCATGATTCAAAGATGGAAGAACCACAAAATTATCCAGAATGGGAACCCCCCCTTCAGTGTGTGGAACAACATTATCAGATTCAAAATAGAACTTAGATGCAAATTTCTCCAAATGATTTAGTTGCTTATCAACAGTGGAATTACTTTTTCTAATTCAAGGAAAATAACATCTCTGGAAACAATGAACTTCTTATTCTCCTCATCATATAATCTATAATCTTTGGAAGTAGCAGAATATCCCAAGAAAATACATTTGTGATTCCTAGCACCCAACTTGTTGCGCTAATGTTTAGCAATTAATGCATAACATAGAGAACCAAAGACTCTAAAATGTTGAACAACAAGAAGATGATTATACCACATTTCATAAGGAGCTGATGTTTAGCAATTAATGCATAGCATAGAGAACCAAAGACTCTAAAATGTTGAACAACAAGAAGACGATTATACCACATTTCATAAGGAGATTTATTATTGATGATAGAAGAAGGACAATGATTGCGAATATAAGCTGCACAAAGCACTGCTTCTCCCCAAAACATCAACTTAACATTCATAAAGAAAATCATAGATCTAACCATATTAGGCAAAGTTCTATTCATACGTTTTGCGACGCCATTCTGTTGTGGATTATAAGGTATGGTAGTCCGATGTTTGATTCCATTGTGCTTCAAATATTGTTCAAAAACATGAGAAGTGTACTCGTCGCCATTATCAATTCTGAGAATGCCTATATTCTGTTGAGTTTCATTTTTAATCATCAAATGAAAATTTTTAAAAACATAAAATACTTGTGACTTATTCTTCAACAAATACACCCAACACATTCTCGAGTAATCATCAATAAATGTCAGCACATATTTATTTCCATTTGCAATTGCAACAGGCATAGGTCCACATAAATTTGAATGTATGAGACCTAATTTTCGTGAAGATATGAAAGAAGAACTATGAAAGGTTGGTTACAATTCTTTCCTATAATACAAGCATCACAAGGTATAATATTTCTTGGAACTATCGGAAGACCTTTAATACCTTTCTTTTTCATAATTTTGATGTTGCAATAATTGATGTGACAAAATCAAGCATGCCACAACAAGCTGGGAGACAGGATATCACTTTGTTGTGCCAAAAGAACAGAATTTTCACGAGAATTAGTAGATGAAGTACCATTTAATTTTAAAAGTGTACCTTCTTCCACACCGGTCATAACAACCGCATGATCAGATGTTCTTCTTATCTCGATGATTCCATCAAATATATGAATAGAATTCCCCTGCTGCCAAATATGGATAAGAGACATCAAATTTCGCTGAAACTATGGAATATAAAGTACATCCTGTAGAACACAATCTTCAAAATTCGGTATCTTCAAACGAATAGACCCAATGCCAGATGGTTTAATTTGAGACTTGTCAGCAAAGTAAATAACACCATCAATATCGTCACTAAAAGTTTCAAAAAAATCTCGCTTAAATGTCATGTGACAAGTGGCTCCTGAATCTAAAATCCAAGTATCTTGCCATGAATAAAATGTATTGTTGAAAACATCATTGATATTAAAACTACAGTGAGAAACAATGTAATGTGTAGACTCTGATGATTTTCCCTTATTTGGAGGTGGTTGATCTTTCTTTTCATTTAATTTTTCTCTCCTTTCACTGACTTTCTCCCAAGGAATTTTATAGTTAGTAGAAGTATGACCAATTTTACCACATCTAAAATATTTGATAGTTGGTCTATCATTAAAATTCCTTTGTTGTTTATCATTTTGTTTTTTGTCTCCCTGATTATATTTCCCCCCCTTCCTCTATAATTTCTCCTACCACGACCTCTACTACTTTTATCACCTCTAGAAGTTTCAGCATGAAACTTATGATTCTTTTGTGTAAGGCACAAAGTTTCTAAATTAGAGTTAGGTGGAGTCTCTTTCTTCCCAAAGGCTTTTTCTCTCTCAGCTATTTTGTTAGAAAATTATATATTACAGAGCAATGGAACACATAAAATATATTTCAAAAATATAAACACGGAAAACACATATAACAAGAGAGACATAGATATATGTGGTTCACCCAATTTGGGCTACATCCATGGAGAAACATCAAGTTATTCCTTTTATATTATCCAGCAAACTGAAGAGATATAACCTACAACAAATCCGTTGTAATTCCCTCTTCTCGCTTGCTCAATCTCCTCTCTCTTCCTCACTCAAAATACAGATATACATAGATGCAATATATTTCCCTCATATATA
Organism: Pinus taeda; assembly: GCA_000404065.3. Lineage (NCBI taxonomy): Eukaryota > Viridiplantae > Streptophyta > Pinopsida > Pinales > Pinaceae > Pinus > Pinus taeda. The sequence continues at coordinate 14,098 of APFE030605991.1, forward strand.
GCGAGGGGTTGCCTTCTAGGGCAAAAAAAACCTTAAATTAAACATGACTTATACCGTTAGATCTCCGCCTAATGAATAACTCAGATTGACTACGAAATTACAACATTTTACAAGGCAATTTTACATCTATTTTTAGCTTCAGGGGCGCTGCCCCCGAATCCCCCGCCAGGGGGGGCTCCTAAAGGTCGCAGGTGCCCCCCCTGGACCCCCCTGCAACATATATTTTACGGGCGAAGTTTCTGCCACATTACGAACTGGGGTCCAATGTGTCGATACCTCTAAATTAAGAAGATAATCAGGCTCCACACCCAACATATTTTTCTTACTAGTTTATCAAATGTAATGTCTTTTAGCTGCCCACTAGCTTGGACAGATTCCAAATAGTTTGAATAGACAGGGTGAAGGAATTTTATAAAAGTTCTAAGTTGTAAATCTACTTTAATTCCAGTGGCTTCTATATCATGAAAAATGGCTTTTATTTCAGAGGCATTCTTCAAAGGATCATTATCCTTCATCTCCAAATTAAACAACTTTAACAATAACTGAATAATTTCGAGTTCTGAGTTTGAATCATACAATTATTTCAACTTCTTTAGTGCTTCAAATGCAGTACCACAAGAAATGATATATCTGCTTACCTCTTCTGTCACCGATGTAGTTATTAATGCATATGCCTTGTTGTCTTTTGTCTCCCAAATTGCATGCTGCTTCTCATTATCAGGCGGCTCTAGTGTAATTTATTTTCCATCACTATCCCTCTTGCCTTGAAAAACTTACCACAAATCATTAAAAACAAGGGTTGATCCAGGAGGATCTCGTCAGATCAGTTACACAGGTTTAGTGTCGTCGACAACATTCAGTCCAATGTCGTTCATTTTCGATAGTGTTGGTTATGGATCAGGTTGTTTAGGTGATGTTTATGGTTTTTCATGGTGTTTAGTTGATATGGTGTTGTACCTGGTTGTCGACAAGTGTTCGTCAGTTTTTCTAGGGTTGATCATCGACATGGGTGTGTCGTCCGTTGTAGGGGTTTCATATGGGTTCGTCATCATATGATGTTTGTCACAAATGTCACTTTGTGACACTTTGATGTAAGTGGTTGATGTGGTCTTCATGGTTGTCACAACCTTCTTCAGGTTCTTCTGACATGGTGATGGTTTCTGGTTTTACAACATTATAATACACCTATTCTAAATGTTGGATCCTAAAACATAAACCCTAGAAGCTATGTCTAAAGACCTAAGACCTAACACATTAACCTAACACCTAATACATCAAACCTAAGGCTACACCACGCATAAGTCCTTCACCTATCAAAACCATGTATCAAATGCATAAACCCTAAGTTGTATAACCCTCGACCTATGTTAAACATTACAAAAACATTATAAATATCATAACGGTCCCCTGACCACTGGACTAAATTGTACAGGGACTGTTATTGATGTGAACAAGTGGGATATCAGAGCCTAAATGCAGTCCCTAACCGCGGGCCTTAAACCGCGCGGGTATGGAGACCATGGCAGCGGCCATGTGAACAGTCAGGAGGAGGTTACAATCTCTAAACTGTGGTGGAGATTGGTTGGCATGTGAACAGAGTGGATGTTAACCATTAAGGTTTCTAAACTGCACTAGAACTAAACTGCAATGGAGAAGTCACAGCTGTAACATGTGAAGAGAGATTTTAACCGTCAGGTTTTCGAATGATAGACCAGAATCGTTGGGCTATAACCACGGGATATTAGCAGCATTCACATGCGCTGCATCCCCTTCACCCTGTCAGCAAAATCGCCAATGGTTTTGGCTTTAATACAAAGTCTATTTGTGGGTTTTGTTATGTTTGAAATTTAAAACTAAATCAACCACCATGTACCTTATCCCTAGGTGGAAAATTATGACTAGACCAAGACTTTTTGTGACCCAAATTGGAACAAATGCATTCCTAAACTTGGTGGAGGCAGTTCGAATGCACCTGGTGGGTTTTAAGAGGTAGTTTGTTCATTGAAGGAAGGGATGAGTGGTTTTGATTTTCATGTGTAGATTCTGGATGTTATAGTCGATTTTGTTTTCAGTTTAATAGGAGCATCCGGAGTCGGAATTGAGAACCGTGACATGGGTTTGGAAATTTGGTTCAGGGAGTTGTCCTTTGATAGTGTCCAGAAGTGCCTATGTGCTTCGGAATTGAGAACCGTGACATGGGTTTGGAAATTTGGTTCAGGGAGTTGTCCTTTGATAGTGTCCAGAAGTGCCTATGTGCACATTCAATCTAGTCAAATTTCTGTGTAATTGACCTCCTTGGTTTCAATCCTAATAAAGCGGTCGCCCATCTTGAAAACATACCCGGAGACGTAGTCCATTAGGGATGAACTCCGTAATCAATCTTGTTGTCTGTTATTGTTGTGTATTTGTTGTTTTCGTTACTGTTTTACATCTTATTTATGTTTTCTCATCTGTCGTAAAGTCTTCTTCTCAAGCAGTTCTCACAGTATCAACACTTTCAGTTAACATTCTGTTCATTAATGGTTAATCAATTTTACATCAGTTTTATCATATGATAATTTCAGATCATATCATTTTGTATCAGAGCAGGTTGCGTTTGTAGAATTTGCCATTGAATGTTAACCAGGTCAAAGTCGCAACGTGGAGAAGGAATCCTTGAGCAGATTGATCAAGAGATTGGAAAGCGACGAGTCGTTCATAATTCGACCATGACAGGATCTGATGCAGGTGAAAATACTGAAAACTAAGATGAGTGATGAACAGTTTCAACAATAATTCTTGACTATGCATCAGATGTTGGGAGAAATCTATGAAGACAAGAAGGTGAGAGATGCAGCTTCTTCTTCAAATACATCAAAGAAGGACAAAGGTAAAGGCAAGGATGATAAACTACCTTCACCTCCATCATCTCCATCATCATCTTCTTCTTCTTCTTCTTCCAGTGCAGAATCTGAAACAAAAAATAAACCTAAGAAAAAATCTCTTTTGAAAGTTGATGTAAAATTTGAGTTACCTATTTATGATGGTGAAATGAATCCTGAAATGTTATATAACTGGATTAAGAGGTTAGAAATGTATTTTCGTATTCAGAACATCTCTGATGATAAAACGAGAATTCAGTTAGTTACACTTAGAATGGGGGGAAAAACTTTAATCTCGTGGGAAAGTAAAACTCAGATAGATGTAAAGCGAAAAGGGAAAGTCATCTCTTCATGGTCTAAGTTTTTAAAAGCTCTTAGGAAACAATTCTATCCTTTAGGATACATGCAACAAGTTTTTATTAATTGGAAGCATCTGAGGCAAGGTAAAGGACAGAGTGTTCAAGAGTTTACTTAGGAGTTCAGAATATTTCATTGGATACACGTGAAACTTTACTAAAATACATCGGTAGTTTACATTCATATTTGCAAAATACATTATTGATGTTTAATCTTGATGATTTTGATGAAGTGTGTGTTCAGGTCATACATATTGAATCAGGTGGCAAATGATTCAAGTTTTCATCACAATCATCAAAAGAGATGGAAATCAAAGATTCCAATGACAGTAAGGGGAAGAACAGTTCAAAGAGAAAGAAATCAGTGATAGCTAAGAAGGAAAGACCTACTTGTTCTCATTGCCAGAGAATCGGTCATGATGAATCTAAGTGTTGGAAACTTCATCCAAAACTTAAGCCCAAAAAGCTCCTTAAGGAGGAGGATTAAAAGAAGGCAATTGTAGCAATCCAGCAAGATCTAGGTTTAGATTCAGGTGATGAAAGGAGGATAATTGCTATGGTTACGACAGGTAAAACTTCTGACACTAGTTCAAGTTCGAATACTATTGCATCTTCATAAAACATAAATCCTTCAAATGAGGTTAAAAGAGTTGAATTGTTTAACATAAGGATAACTTCTAAGCATACAAAGATAGATACAATGTTTGATAGTGGATCACAGGCCAATTTAATATCTGAATATTTAGTTAATATTTTGGGTTTGGAAACACAGAATCATCCAAGACCTTACCCATTAGGATGGCTAAATAAATCAACTCAAATAAAAGTCACAAAACAGTGTCGATTAAGATTTGCCATTACAACTAATTACATTGATGAAGTGGAATTAGATGTGGTTCTAGTAGACATATGTGGAGTTGTCTTAGGAAGTCCTCATCCTTATGATTGTAATGCAGTATTTTATAGAAGAGAGCATAAATATCACCTTAAGAAAGGTGGGGTTAAATTTATTGTCAGGGCACATAAAAGTAAAAATCATTTGAATTTAGTTGTTTCTAATCAGATGAAGTGATTAATAAGTTCAAATAAAATATTTATAATCATGTGTGTAAAGGAACAACATAAGAATCAACATGATGTTTTTTCAAGTTATGAGTCTCTGCTTAAATATAGTTTGATCAAAGAGGTAGAAACTTTTCTAGTTCTATTTAAAGAAATCAAAAATCTTACTCATAAGCAAGGAATACAACATGAATTACAATTGATGCCTAAAGCTCCTCTTTCTAATGTCAGAATGAATCAATTCAGTCCAAGTTTGGAAATTAACAGTTACAAGGATGCAGGTCAGTATTGGGGAAAGTCAATGTTAAAATTTTCTTGTATTGTTTCACCAATTCATGTTTCAAATAGTTTGGAAGACTCTCTTCAAGTGGAGAGGAAATCTATTTGTTTTCATATCAAAGCCTTTCTTAAAACAGTGTCAAAGCATTTAAGGGAAACTTATGCATTAGGGGAAATTGCTAATCAATGGAAACATCATTTAATAAATGAATAAACAGTGATTTAAACAAATCAATAGCTAATTCAATACTTTCAAAGACAAACTAAGTTGCAGCAGTTTTCAAATTACAGTTTGATGGGCTCCTTGCAGTAAGTTCACATAGTAATCAAGAATCAGGACAGCATAACAAGTCAAGTAGCTGGTTTGATGTCAAGAATATCTTTGATTGTCTCTATTATTTTGCAATATAGATTGTTAATACATGTCCATGGTATTGAACAATATCCTATAGAGACTATTTTCAAAGATGATTATGAATCACTAACTCATGGTATTTCATGGAAAGAAACCAATTTCCATGTTCATAATAGGTTGTTTGACCATCGTCGCAAGTTGTACATACTGCAAATGGATGGAACAGGTCACCAATTCAAAATGTGCCATGGTCAACATCATCATGGTCATCACTGTCAGGTGGTTGATCGAATGTATTGATACATCATCAGGGCAAGGTGGAAAGTGAGGGAGATCTACGCTCATTGACTATTTCTTTAGTCAAACTTTTGTGGTCCAAAAGCTTTCAAGTGAAGAGGATTGATCCAGGAGGATCTCGTCAGATCAATTACACAGGTTTAGTGTCATCGACAACATTCATTCGTGTCGTTCAGTTTCGACAGTGTTGGTTATGGATCAGGTTGTTCAGGTGATGTTTATGATTTTTCATGGTGTTCAGTTGATATGGTGTTGTACCTAGTTGTCGACAAGTGTTCATCGTCAGTTCTGCCAGGGTTGATCATCGACATGGGTGTGTCGTCCGTTGCAGGGGTTTGATATGGGTTTGTCATCATATGATGTTTGTCGCAAATGTCACTTTGTGACAATTTGATGTAAGTGGTTAATGTGGTCTTCATGGTCGTCATGAACTTCTTCAGGTTCTTCTGACATGGTGATGGTTTCTGGTTTTACAACATTATAATACACCTATTCTAAATGTTGGATCCTAAAACATAAACCCTAGAACCTATGTCTAAAGACCTAAGACCTAAAACATTAACCTAACACCTAATACATCAAACCTAAGGCTACACCATGCATAAGTCTTCACCTATCAAAACCATGTATCAAATGCATAAAGCCTAAGATGTATAACCCTCTGCCTATTTTAAACATTACAAAAACATTGTAAATATCATAACAGTCCCCTGACCGTTGGACTAAACCGTGCGGGGACCATTATCCATGTGAACAAGCGGGATGTCGGAGCTTAACCGCAGTCCCTAACCGCAGGCCTTAAACTGCGTGGGTATGGAGAGCATAGCAGCATCCATGTGAATAGTCAGGCAGAGGTTACAATCTCTAAACTGCGGTGGAGATTGGTTGGCATGTGAACAAAGCAGATGTTAACCATCAGGGTTTCTAAACTACACCAGAACTAAACCACAGTGGAGAAGTCACAACCGTAACATGTGAACAGAGATGTTAACCATCGGGTTTTCAAACAATAGAACGGAACCGCCAGGCTGTAACCATAGGATATTAACAATGTTCACATGCATTGTCTCCCCTCTGCTCGGTCAAAAAAACCGCCAACGGTTTTGGCTTTAATACAAAGTCTATTTGTGGGTTTTGTTAAGTTTGACATTTAAAAACTAATTCAACCACCATGTACCTTATCCCTAGGTGGAAAATTATGACTAGACCGGGAAAATTGGAACAAATGCATTCTTAAACTCAGTGGAGGGAGTTTGGATGCACCTGGTGGGTTTTAATAGGCAGTTTGTTCATTGAAAGAAGGGACGAGTGGTTTCGAGTTTCATGTGTAGGTTCTGGAGGTTATAGTTGATTTTGTTTTCAGTGTGACAGGAGCATTCAGAGTCAGAATTGGGAACCATGATAGGTGTTGGAAATCTGGTTCAGAGAGCTATCCTTTAACAGTGACTAGAAGTGCCTGCATGCACATTCAGTTTGGTCAAATTTCTGTGTAATCGACCTCCTTGGTTTCAATCCTAATAAAGTGGTCGCCCATCTTAAAAGTGGACCCGGAGACGTAGTCCATCAAGGACGAACTCCGTAATCAATCTTGTTGTTTGGTATCGTTGTGTATTTGCTATTTTCATTACTGTTTTGCATCTTATTTATGTTTTTTCATCTGTTATGAAGTCTTCTTCTTGAGCAGTTCTCACGGTTTCAACACTTTCAAATAACATTTTGTTCATTAATGGTTAATCAATTCTACATCAGTTTTAACTTATGATAATTTCAGATCAAGGGCACTTTTAATCTTTCTAAACCACTCTTAATAATTTTCCTTTCCACTAAGAACAACTCCAACTATGGAAACTATTGAAGTCATAATTGTTATGTAGCCAAATATTCTTCAAGATATAAATTTGTTTCTCCTCTTATTTTAACAAAGTTGGCTTTGTGGTTTAGCGGTAAGTTTCAAAAATAGCCTAGCAAAGAGCTAGGTTTATGCCACTCAATTTCTCCAATCATCTTTCATTATGACTGAAAGATATGAAACTTACAGAGAGTCAATAGTTT
>APFE030606002.1:23809-68396 GCA_000404065.3 Pinus taeda
ACCATCACTGTCTTCATGAGTGTAGTAGCTTTTATTACTTGCACTCTGTTTCTTGTTCCATCTAGCAGGTTCCTTTCCTTTATCCTTATAAGGACATTTTGCAGCATAATGACCTACTCTTCCACAAGCAAAGCATTTAAAAGGCAACTTACCTCTGAACCTTCCAGAACCCCTTTGAAGATTTCTGACAAAGTTTGATTCTTCTTCCTCTTCTTCTGGGACGTGGCTTGCTTCATAATAATCTCCTTTGCCTGACGCCTTGAAAGTAGCTTCTCTTCTATCTGATGGACCTCCTTCTCATTTCATAAGCAGTTAGAATTCCATGTAGCTGAGACATAGTAAGAATTTCGTAGATTTTCCTTTTCTTCTATTGCAGATACTTTAGATTCAAACTTGGGGGACAATGATCTTAGAACTTTTTCAACCACAATAGCCTCTTTATTCTTCACCCAATTTTTTCATACAATTAACAACTTCATCTACCCGAAGAAAATAGTTAGCCACACTTTCATCATTATACATCTTGAGAGTCTCATACTGAATCCTGAGAGTTTGAAGTTTGGCAGGCTTTACCTGTTCATCTCCTTCATAGCTCGTGACAATTTTGTCCCATATCTCTTTTGCGGATTTATAGTGCATTACCTTCATGAATTCTGATTGAGATATACATCCTAATAGGGTACTGACTGGTTTTGCATTTGTTTCATACTTCTTTTTCTCGTCTGCATCTGTAGGAGTAGTTGAAGGAAAAGCATAGCCTGTCTCTACGATGTTCCAAACTTCTGTACCAAGAGATTGAAGATAGGCAGTAACTCTTACCTTCCAATAATTGAAGTTTCTCCCATCAAAAACCGGTGGCCTGATAGATGCTTCCCTCTCGTAGTTGCTCATGATGAAAGATCTCCCTTCAAGCGATCAAGCTTCTTTAGAAGGACCTGCTCTGATACCAATTGTTGAAAATAATACTGAGAGGGGGGGTGAATCAGTATTATCTAGTCCTTTTAACAATTCTTCCTTATTTATACTTTGAATTATTTTTGCATATCAGTACCATAAAACAATGAGCATGAACAAGAAAAACAGACAGTCACATCAAAGAACACCAGATATAAGGTGGAAACCCAATGTGGGTGAAAACCACCTGCTGCAATATGTCTCTATCTTCTTTCAAATTAGAAACTCCTTTTACAATGGTCTTGTACTGGTGCAGTCCTTTACCAGTACGCAGGCTGCAACCTGCAGAGAGCTACAACTCTCTCTCGTTTTCCAATCTCACCTGGAAGGGAGCTACAACCCCCTACTTCTTTACAAGGACCACTTTTCATAAATTTTCAAACTGGATCCATATACATCAAATGATCATCAAATACATATAAATTATAGTCAGCTACAGTAACCAGATCAAAATAATAAAACTGAACCTAGAACACCTTATCAACAGAAAAATTCAGTCAACAGAAGATCTTAAGTCAGATACGCAGTTTTCCTTTTACTGGCCTGCGTCGCTACGCACTTCACCCTTTGCTTCTCTGCGTATACCCGCAGAGCTCCTTTTGTTGCACTGCGTGACCACGCACTGCTTCTTCTAATGCGCTGCGTACAGTATGCACCCAAATACACTATCGCACCGCGTACTTCACTGAAGGCACGCACCCAAAGACATTATCGCGCCGTGTACTGTTTCTGTGCGTGCGCACCTGAACCACCGTCGCTCTGCGTACCCACGCACTGCTCCTTCGTCGCCTTAGCGTACCCACGCACTGCGCCTTTGTCGCCCCTGCGTACCCACGCACTTATCCTTCTTCTACTCTGCGTACCTACGCAGAGGCACCGTTAAACACCTGCATACATCAGATTAGGGCTGAATTTTCAGATCACCAGTGTGCTACAGTCAGACAGATGCCCAGATCTGATCAAGCGCTCGGGAGATCACCCTTTAAAGATTCGCCTTCCACTTCACTTTCATATAGATCAAGATTTTTGAAACAATAACCCAAATATTTCAGATCTAAAGATATTCAACCCAAAAGCATACTAAGCCAAATGATCTCCTTTGCTTTATATAGGCAAGCTCTTCCTCAATTCAAGGATCATGGGGCTCAATAATAATAATAAAATAAAACAATACCATGGGCCAGAACCATGATAACACAATACCGTCGGCTAAATGCCAAGGGTCAAACATAAGGAACCCCACATGTGCGTGCTTTACTGCCTTGAAGTGTGTGCACTGGGGGTATGCACCTCATGAATGAGTAACCTGCGTGTTTGGACGCGGTCCCTGCACAGCGTACCTGCGGGTGCGCATCTTCTGAACTGTTCTCCTGCGTACTTCTTAATTTTCATCATATTGAGAGCCCTTGCCATGGGTGCTGCCATCAAGTACAACATCTGTAACCTATAACCATACCAGAAACATAATGCCAACATAGTAGTCTCGTTTTTAAAGTTCTTTGGAAAAGACAAAAAGTTTTCCTTTCAGTTGTATGTTAAGAGAAAGATTTGATTTTCAAAGCATTGCATTTTCAACTCTTCCTTAACTAGAAATTCATTGAAAAGGAAAAGGAGTTGTTATCATCTTAGATGCATTTTTTAGTGTTTTGGAGTCGAATCTTCACACCACAAAGTTTCATCTCCACACCCATTGACTTAAGAAACAACCAATAAAATTAACGCTTAATTAAATTCATCTAGCAATCTTTTTATTTTCTAGGACTCTTTTCACCAACGTAGCTTAGGCTAGTATCTTGGAGTAGGGTGTAATAAACTCTCCAAGATAGTTTAAACAAACAAGTAGTCGATCTTGCGGTAGGGAGAAATTCCAATTGTTACATCTATGCTTTGGGAAAGCTCCTCTTAAAGGAGAAGCACGAGATCATATCCGAACCAGTGTGGAATCAATCCTTCCTCATTGTGAACGATAGAAGATATTCACGTATTAAAAATGGTAAACCTCGGATTAACCATTGTCGAGGAGCCTGGGGTCACTTGTTGGTAAACCTTGGATTATGTCAAGGAGCCTTCAAGGGGATTGAGCTTGTTACTCTGCCCTTGCGTGCATATCGGATCATAGATTGTTCCCCTAGGTATATTTGTTTCCGTTGGTGACCTCAGTGGCCATAATATTTAGGATTCTTTCCTAGGTGACGGTGGAGGGAAGATCCCACTGTATCTAGAGCAGACGTCGAATAGACTCACTTAGACTCTCTAGGGGGTTATCTTCACTCGAGATGGTTATAGTGGAGAAACTTTTGCCAGTCTGTTTCATTAAGCATGTTGTCAGGGTAACTATTCCAACCGCCATTTCTGTATTGAATTCTGCGACGTTGGATTTCATCACCAACTAGTGTTTTCGATCCAGAAAGATACTATTTCTATGTGGTTTGATCTCCTAGATTTATTTAGGTGTGTGCTTCAAATTGTTTGTTTCTTTAGAGACTTTAGGTGGTTTTCTTGAGATTTTCTTTGTTTTCGTGTGAAGTAATTAAATAATTAATCATGGCTGAATTACCGAGACAATCCCGTTGACTTCGGGGGCAGCCTCCCGAATTTACACCAAGTCAACTTGAAGGGCTGCGAGCTCTTGTCACACCTAGTGAAAGTAGAGTTGGGTCACCGGAGGCCGGAGAGTCTTCGTTAATCATATATCCTGATCATCTAGTTCAAGCAACAGAACATATTTCTGAACCGATTTCGTTTTCCGAAGTTACTAGTAGTATTACTTCTACTAGTTCATTAGCCGAAGAACCTGAAATCTCTGAACCTGAAACTGAACCTGCTGCTACTCCATCTTCGGGATTTTCTTCTCCTGTTTCTAGTGGTCCTAGTTCACCTAGGGTAGAAACTATCATTACCCAGAATCTTCCTTCTGGACTCATTTCCATAGAATAACTTGTAAGTCTGAACGAAGGTATAAGCATCCCTGAAAATCAACCAACTATCGAACTTAGGGAGCGTGAATCCAATTTCTACAGTCCCATTAAGGTGACGCTTGGTATATTTCGTCGAACAATTTTTTAGAAAATCCAAGTCTCGTGTCTTCACCACCTCGATTTCCTTTCCATCCAACACCCAAAGGTTATTATCCTCCTTTGAATATGTCGAGACAGTCATCCTTGTTTTCTCAGACGCTAGAAACTTTTTTACATGGCGATCCTTCTGTTCCTCCTAGGTATCAGTCTTTATCTGGTATGTTTTCAAGAGCATCTCCCCAACCCATCGAATATGTAGTATCTCCTGGTAATAGCGGAACTAAACCGTTAAGTGTCGAAGAGATTCTTATGATGTCTGGTACTACTCCTAACCCGGAACCTCAAGGTAGTTCAATACCATATAAGGGGTAGCCGCAAGGTACTCAAATACCGCCTGGGGGGCAACTTCAAGGTAGTCCATTACAGCCTGGGGGGCAACCTCAAGGACAGTTGATCCCTACGGGACAGTATTTTCCTCAAGGTCAACCCCAGTACCAATATTTACCTCAAGGTCAACCCCAGTATCAATATGTGCCTCAAGGTCAGTACCAGCCTCAAGGTCAGTACCAACCGCAAGGTCAGTACCAACCTCAAGGTCAATACCAACCTCAAGGTTTTCAACCACCTTCAAGTCAATCATTTGTTCAAGGACTGGGAAATGTACTGTATAATTATCAACCTTACACTCAACCTGGTTTTGGTCCTCAATATGCTTAACCTGTTATGGGTCCATACCCCGGAATGAACGTGGTGTGGAATCAACAGACTTCGCAACCTAGTGTGCAGTTGTCATCTCAATCTGGACAGCCTTTGATTTCTGGTTCACCCCAGCAACCTGTTCAGTCTACTACTCAAACTTCTACACTTGGGGTAGTTCATCAGTCTGGGCCTAGTTCACCTCGAACTCCGCCCCAAACATCTGTTGCAACTACTACGGCTTCTGTTCAATCCACCCCACCAATTTCTGGAGTATCAGCAACTCCAATTTCTATTGCTCCTGTATCAATTCCTCAAGCCTCTTTACCTTAGTCCGGACCTACAATCCAGAGTCCGGTTTCAATGCCTATAGGACAACCTGGGCCTAGTACGGTTGTCACAAGTCAACCCCAATTTACTTATCAACCGTACCAGGGACAGTACCAATTCGGTCCTGTTGTGCAAAGCTTAGCTTATCAGTATCAACCGTACCCTGGGTATACTTATCAACAACCTCAACAACCCCAGTATGGTCTGGTTAATCCTGGTTTTCCAGGAGGATATAATATCCCAAATGCAAATTCGATACCGAGTTATCCTGGATATCCTCCTCCTGGGGCTGGTCTTATGACCCCAAGTTTTCGAGATCCGAACCGTTAGTTACCATTTATAGCAACTTTGGATTTACCTAACTTGTCACGCCTTATGAACGATCCCATTAATCATCTTCTGTTTTGGCTGCTAATGCCAAATAAGTTGCCCAGTGACATACCAAAGTTTGAGGGGAAGTCAGGAGAAGATCCGTCTAGTCATGTGATGACTTACCATCTCTGGTGTGCATCGAATTCCATTATAGATGATTCAATTCATCTTCGTCTTTTTCAACGCACTTTGATTGGCCTTGCAGCCAAGTGGTACATTGAGTTGCCACGAGGCTCTTTTTACAATTTTAGTCAGTTAGCCACCTCCTTCCTTACTCATTTTCAGCTTCCAGTCTGATATGACAATGGAACAGAATTATTAACTTCATTAAAACAGTCGACGTCCACATATATTTTAGTCCATATTCATGAATGACGATGTCGACGTCGTTTAGTGAGTTTTTATCCTGGACCAAATTTTGGCAAAATGGTTTGTAAAATTGTTATTACCTAAAATAACTGAAGGTGTAGCCAAGGCAGGAGTAGTTACCGAAGAGCAAGTAATTTCTCAAGCTCAGTACCTTGACTTAGTTTATACGCAGTCAGCACTTTACACGAGAAAATCCCCAAAATTCCTAAACAAAATCAAATAACTGCACCTCCCTCAGGGTCTCATGCCGCTAACGTTATGATTGGTACTGTTAATACCAAGAGTAAGAAGAAATCTTCCAAGAATTCTTCTCCTATTATAACTTTACCAGATTCCCCGAAGGGAGAGTCTTCAACCGAAATTTTTGCCGATGTTCATGTCGTCGAATCCTCTATGACCAAATCAAAATCTAACGGTAAAAAGAAAGGCAAGAAGAAGAATAAGCAAAACTCGAAGGAGAAATCCGATAAACCTGAATCTACTGACGAGAAACGTAAACCTCGCTATCCTTGTATCATCTGCGATGAGGAGCATTTTACAAGATATTGTCCACATCATGCCGAGGTTGTGAAAATCGTCAAAGGTTCACAAACACTTGTTGTTTTAAGGGATCCTTTTCTAAGTCAAGACAGTAAGATGATAGGTTCTTCCTCTAGTGCCTCGGAAGAGCCCATAATGATGATGTCACATGTAAGGATTACGACACGATCGCAAGATTATGGAAGTAAGAGTCCTATTGGTGGTAAGGAAGCGGAATCTTCTAATTCCAATCCATCAACCTCAGCTCCATCTAGTTCCGATCCACTACAGATCGAGAAACCAAATCCCGACTTAGTAATCAAACCGCCCGCTAAGGGTATACTTCGAAAGTCAGCTTTCAATCCACATGCGAGAGCTGCTCAGAACTATAACATTGTTGAAGATTTAGTTGTTTCCCCTTCAGCAATGTCAGCTTTGGAAGTGCTACAATCTTGTCCAGCACAGCGTAAAATGCTATTGTCGGCTCTAGGAGCTGCTGATCTTCAGGACTCAAACCTCATAGTCTTCGATTTAGAAAATAGTACACCTCGTTTACCTCATCAAATGGGTTTCCAGATTCCAGTGTTAGTCAAAAACAAACCTTACTTTAGGACTGTGATTGATGAGGGAGCTTCAACGTGTATTATGTTGATACAGTGTTGGACAACCCTTGGTTTTCCTACACTTAATCAATCCCTGACAATTCTGAAGGCCTTTGATGGCCAAGGGTTTCATCCTTATTGCATTTTGCAGGACTTACCTATAGGGGTTGAAGGCAAAACTGTTAATCTAGATGTGGAGGTGGTTGATGCCCCTCTGGATTACGACCTTCTTTTGGGTCGTACTTGGTCTTATGCCATGACTATTGTTGTTTCATCGGTCTTTCGGCTTATTAAATTTCCACATAATGGAAAGATCATTACAATAGATCAGTTAAATTACTTTTCGTCTGACCCATCCTCTACTGAAAGTATTCAACATGTTGGTAAAACTTCTATCACTTATAAGGATGTTGGGGTAGGATTAGTTAAAGATTCGGGTTTATTCAGAACTTTTTCATTTCCTCCTCCCAACGTACCGTCTCCTTTCGCGACTATTCATATGATTTTGTCATAATCCATTGTTCTTGACTATCCTTGGATCATTCCATTTGATTCCGAGGTGGACTCTTTTGGTGATGCCATGCGTTTGAGTCCCTTTGAAGTTGCTTACCAGGCTGTACATCTGTTTTCCAACTCAAGTTCAACCAATCTTGATCTAGTGAATGAGATCCATGGAGAATCACTTTCAATCTCAACCTCAGATTCAACAACCTTTTCTGAAACTGTTCACACCGATGAGCAAATTCGGTAAATTTTGTCTGTTGATGCGTTATCATGGGAAGATCTTCATCATCGATCTTCGTTTTTACCTGAGATTGATCATTTTGAAAATGATTTTTCATCTATTTTTACTGCTGAATATGTCAAAGAACCGTAGAATCCATTGAAACATCTTGATTCTGAACAAAATTTAGCCAATATTTTTCAAACGGTTCTTATCGACATTTCAGTCAAACCTGGGATTGTTGAAAACATTCACATAGGTGCTTCTTGTACGGACACTGAAGTCAAAACATATAAAGCCCTATTTCAAGAATTTCGTGACGTGTTTGCCTGGTCCTATGAGGAAATGCCAGGAATTGATCCTTCAATCGTTGTTCATGAGATCAAAACTTACCCAGATGCTAAACCTGTCCGGCAATGTTTGCGTCAGATACACCCACGAAAAGTTGTTGCCATCAAAACAGAAGTTGAGAAATTACTTAAAGTAGGTTTCATTTATCCGATTCCCTTGACGAATTGGGTATCGAATATTGTTCTGGTTACTAAAAAACAAGGGACAATAAGAATATGTATTGACTATAGGGATATCAATCGTGCTTGTCCCAAGGACAATTACCCAACACCCTATATCAATCAAATTATCGATGATTGTGCCGGCAGTGAAATTTTCTCCTTTATGGATGCTTTTTCCAGTTACAATCAAATTAACATTCTACCTGTCGATCAACCAAAAACGACATTCATTTGTCCATGGGGGACATTTGCTTATTGCAAGTTACCTTTTGGATTGAAGAACGTCGGAGCAACTTTTCAAAGGGCTATGTCTTATGCATTTCATGACATCAAGCACATTTTGCAGCCTTATCTCGATGATTTACCTGCCCATTCTTTACGTAGAGCCGACCATCTCACTCATTTACGAGCAATTTTTATGAGATGGAGGCATTATCAGATTAGGCTAAATCCGCACAAGTGTGTTTTATGTATAGAAACGGGTCATTTACTGGGATTCTTTGTATCCAAAGCCAGCATTCATGTCGATCCTTCGAAGGTCAAAGCCATCGTCAAGTTACCACCTCCTTCGACCCTTCGCCTACTCTAGAGTTTGCAAGGGAAAGCAAACTTTTTACGTCGTTTCATTCCTAACTACGCCGAGATTACAAAAGGTTTCACCCATTTGTTAAAACAGAACACTCCATTCTTTTGGGATGAGATAGCTAACAAACCTTTCGATGCACTTAAACAAGCGTTGACCCATGTGTCGTTATTGCATCCTCCCAACTACAACCAGGATTACTTCTTGTACCTCGCCACTTCCCATTCCACCATTGGGATGGTTTTAGTTCAACAGGATGAATTCGAAAGTGAACATGTGATTTATTATCTTACTCGGACTCTAACTCTGACTAAGTTAAAATATTCACATGTGGAGAAACTGGCCTTGGCAGCAGTACAAGTTGTTCAGTGATTTCATCATTACATTTTGTTACGCAAAACCACGGTCATTTCTGACTGTAACCCTATGCAATACATTTTGACTAAACAATTGCTCGGGGGCAAGTATTCCAAATGGATTGTCATCCTGCAGGAATTTGACTTGGAATTTGAAAAGGCCAAGTCAAAGAAGTCTTTGGTTTTTGCGGAATTGATGTCTGACTTCCCTCGTGCTGATACTGAACATGTGGCAGAAGAACCCATTGCGGATGAATCCTTGTTCCTTATCAGCACTGTTGATCCATGGTATGGAGATATCATTGTCTATCTCCAGAACCAATCTTTTTGGCCTGACATTTCATGATCTCAGCGCTGGAAAATATGTTTCCAATCCCAACCTTACACTATCATTGGAGATACTCTTTATCACCGTGGGGTGGATTCTATTTTCCGTCGTTGTCTTACTCATGACGAGACTGAAAAGGTTCTTAATGACTGCCACTCTACAGCGTGTGGTGGTCATATGTTTGGGTATGCCACAGGCCAAAAGATCTTG
The DNA here is from genome assembly GCA_000404065.3 of Pinus taeda. Lineage (NCBI taxonomy): Eukaryota > Viridiplantae > Streptophyta > Pinopsida > Pinales > Pinaceae > Pinus > Pinus taeda. The sequence continues at coordinate 33,382 of APFE030606002.1, forward strand.
TGCACTGGCTATTTTTGGCCGTCCTTATTCAAAGATTGTATCACTGCAGTCCAGAAATGCCACAATTGCCAAATTTTTTATCGTAAGATGCGCACTCCACCTACTCCTCTCCACCCTATCATTATCGTCGGTCCGTTCGCAAAATGGGGTATCGATTTTATTACATGTAACCCTCACTCGGCCGGGGGGCATGCGTATATCATCCTTGCGGTAGATTATTTTACCAAGTGGGCCGAGGCGATGCCTACATTTTCGGCAGACTTAAAAACTGCTGCAATTTTCGTTTTCAATCATATAATTGCTAGGTTTGGTGTTCCTCAAACGATTATCACTAACCATGGGAGTCATTTTAGAAACATCATGATGACTGAACTTACAGATCAGCTTGGCCTGCGTCACGATAGTTCCACTCCATATTACCCACAGGCAAATGGTCTAGTTGAAGCAATCAACAAAGTTCTAGTCACCATGATACGACGAATCATTGGGATTCATAGGTTGAATTGGCATAACATGTTATTTTCAGTGCTTTTGGCATACTGAACCTCAGTCAAAACATCAACAGGGTTTACTCCTTTTCAACTGGTTTACGGTTTAGAGGCAGTATTACCCATTGAATGCGAAATCTTGTCATTACAAATTGTCGTACAATTATTACCAGCCACTTCTGAAGAAGAAAAACGTTTATTATACTTAGCTCAATTAGATGAGAATCGATGTAATGCTGCATTCGCTGTCGAAACTCATGCCAAAAGGATTAAATCTCAGTATGATTGGAATGTTACACCCCGCAATTTTTCGGAAGGAGACCTAGTCTTACTTTACGATCAAGCAAACGATAAGCTAGAGGCTGGAAAATTTGTACCCATGTGGCATGGTCCGTATATCGTCAAGTGAAAGCTGGCAAAAGGGGCCTATGAATCAGAATATTTTGACGGTGTCTCTTTAGGTAAACCTAGGAATGGGCTTTATCTAAAGAGATATTATGCTTAAAAGATTAGTGTGGAGATTTTTTAGACTAGTTTCTTTCTAATTTTGGTGTGCATTTAGATTAGGAATGTGTGCTTTACTTCAGAGAGTGTTTTTCATTATTATTCTTGCTTATCTTGATTTTACTTTTGATATTGCAGATGTCGACGCCTCTCCAAACATACATCGGTTTTGCTGATGGCGCTTGTCGTAGTACACGGAACATCTCTTCCGCAGCTTGGGTTATGTATTCGCCCTCTGACGAGTTATTATCTATGCATGGGGTAAACCTCGGTCAAACAACGAACAACATTGCAGAATACAGTGTAGTGATTGAGTTATTATCTGAATCCATTTCATTTGGAATTCGGAGTTTGATTTTTAATCTAGATTCGGAACTCATTATATTACAGCTTAATAGAGTTTATGCCATTAGAAATCCAGTGTTATTAAGATTATTTTTGAGAGTCCGTCTCTTGGAACGAGAATTTAATTACATCGAATATCAGCACATTCCAAGATATTTAAATACATTAGCAGATGCATTTGCTTCTCGAATGTTAAATAGACATTTACATTAAATCAAACAGTAAATTTAAAAACACCCCATAACATGTTTTGCAAGATAACCAATAATAGTAATATAGCATAGCATAGGAGTGTGTCAAAATATTCATCGTCTTCGATCATAGGTTGAAAAACACCTTATGATCGGCAAAAATGATAATATAAAAAGTCCAAAAATGAGTCTACAAGGCAATCATCCTATCACTGGTGATGATCACGATAAGACACCACTGCTCGGGCCACCTTACAAAGGAACCTCCTAAAAGGTCCTGGGACCCCAATCACATAGCGTTGAAGTCTAAGAAGAATGTCATCTATGCTGGTCTCTGGAATATCTGCGGTCAAGCGCTCTAGATGACCCTCCAATTCGGCCAAGGTCTCTGCTGATTGGTCCTATGGGGCCAGTGCTGGGGCAGCTGGCTGTCTTCGATCATAAGGCTAGAGAGTGGATGGTCACCGTGGACCCACATCTGCATTTAAAAACCTTTTACTATTAGTTTTGGGACGATTGTTAAAAATACAAAAACATACATATAAAATTAAAATGTTGAAAAACAATTTTTACCTCTGCCATCCCATTGCTCTCCTGGTCGAAGAGCCATGTCGGGATCGCCGCGATAATCCATCCTAGCGTATGGAAAATCCTGAATAATAAAAAGTTGGTTCTCTAACCAACGGAAATACTCTAGGGTGAATCGAACAGTCTCAGTACCCTCGTCTGGATGGCGGGCCATAACTGCAACCCATCGCATAACCCGAGGATCTCGGGGAAGTCCAACCTCAACTGTGAGTTGTTGTGGAACCAACATAGGTACCCTCTCTAGGGCAAAGCTGACAACTAAATAACCATATCCAAAGTTCTTTAGCTATCCATTCTTTTCCATAGTCAATTGGCCCTTCACATTGGCCAATACAACATCGCACCAGTTGAAGATGGTGCCACGGAAGCAATATACTGCCATGCGCATCTGGGAACTGGTAGCTAGATGCAATGCTGCGCTCCCACAGAGTCTGGTAACAGTAAAGGCGATCACTTTTAGTTCAGGATGGGAGATGGTTTTAACATCTATCCATTTTTCCGCAGTTTGGTTATTACAAAACTCTAGTCGGAGACTAGCGACAGATTGGCCACTTGGCCTAGATCCGAACAGAGATAATTCCGCACCTCTCTTGGGCAAGCCAGTCAAAAAGTATATTTCTTCCGGCTTGATTTCGAGCCGGTTGCCACCAATAATGAAGCACTGGTCCTGCGTGCTCCACTTGTCCACCAGCCATTGTAGAAAGTCTACCTGTGCCCTCATGCCAGGTATGGTCCAAAATTTAAATAGCCCGCATGCTCTCAATGCCTGTAATGAAGGTGGATGGAGTAATGCAGCTTGATCCACGTCCTCGTGCTCTCTTTCCCACCAAACAAGCATCTTGTGTACCTACATTGAAAAATAGGTGGTTTAGAACATTTCAATTCAAAATCTATGGGGCAAAAATGAAGAATTTAGGTTTTTAAATCCGCGTTCCGCAGGGTTCGCACCCATCCTTTTAGAGACAGTGCGTAGTTGTGCACTTCTCCTTAAGGAAAGGTGCAGCATCCCGACTTTTCCCTGTGCACGGAAAAATCGGGGTGCGCAGGGGCCACATGGCACACCTGCGCAACTGCCGTGGGCAATTTTTTACCCTAATTTTCCTCTAAAAATCAATTTTTAAAGCCTAAAACAAAATTTTAAACGGATGAAATGCAAGTCAGGGACAATGTGGATTACCTGGAGAAGACGGTTCTCGATTCCAGTGGTTGGATTTTCCGCAATCTCCGCAGGAAGTTTTCTTAACAAAAGCTCTTACTTTTTACTCCAAAGCCAAACGGTGAAAATGAACTTGTAAAAGCCCTTTTTATAACATTTTTTGAATAAATAAATTTCATTTATCTATTTTTTACTTTGAAAAGGTCACTTTTGGTACATTTTTATTATTTTTAAAACAGATATGAGTAATGTTTGCAGTTTTTGTGCAGAATATTGGGTATTCAGGCGAAATTGGTCATTTTCAACAAAAACACATAGGAGTCCTCTTTAAGCTCTTTTCTGACTCGTAAAATATGAAAAGATTACCGAGTTTTTCTTTTTAGACTCGTTAAAACAGAATTAAAAATACGGTCTACTTACAGCTCTTTTCCGACAGTATAAACATGAAAAGATTGTCGAACTTTTGTCGTTTCGAGTTCGATATTGGTAATAAAACAACGTGTTTTCGATCACTTTTTTACTTTTTCAGATTGAAGGAATAATCATGAAAAGTACTCCTTGGTTGTAATGATCAAGCGGTTCTCTCAAGTATTATTTGATACTTTTCGGGCTTGGGAGACACAAATTTACGAAAAAGGACAACCATGGGGTTTTCTTAAGTTTTTCTTCTGACTCCCTAAAATTGAAAAACACTGAGTTTCTCCTATACTGGACTCGTTAAAATTTCACAGTAAAGGACCTGTTCAATTACAAACAGGAACGGACCACTCCTTCTTAGGGTTCGCATCAAAAACTAAGTTGGACTCATCCGAAGGATGAGCTTACAAACAAGCATATGTTATCCTCCTCAAGCTTGTAAAAAATAAAGAGGTATTTGCCAGAAATGGTGGGGGAAAAATGAGAAGAATGAGCCTATTTGATATCCTTTTGTCTCAAGAAAAAACCTTACTACCACTCTTGAACACGACACTTATTCATTCACCTGGGTTGGGAAATCCTTTATCTAACAGTTAATCAAACCACTTTGAAAGTCTTCAGCCGGTTTCCGGGTATTAACTTTGGGTCAACTGTCACCTAGCCATCTGCTATTTCGTTAGGTGTTCAAGAGGTCTGTAGAAATAAACCATTCACCTGTAAAATATTTTTCATCCATCATTGACCACCCCTGAGTTAGTTCTTGCTAAATATATTTCTTCAGACTTGATCTGTGATTTCGTGTTATGGGTTTTCCTATGACGGATCGCTTTCTATCGACTCTAACTCATTATCTAGAAAGATGATCTAGAAATCATCAGTACCTTGGAATCTGCATGCCTCAATGGCAGGTTTCTCGCCTTTGACGATAGGTTGCATCATTGACCTTCGATCAAAGGATTCTGTGACATGTTCGACATCGACTCATTCATTCACATCTCATGGATTTTACTGGGTACTTTGAGGGCCATTGACATTATTGGTGGTTCCTCTCACACTTGTTAATAGTTTACATCATTGACTGGTAATCAAGTGGTTTCTCCTATGTTCGACTTTGACAATTCATTCACATGGGTAGAATCGTACTAGTTCAGAAAGTAGAAATGAAGACCCTGGATCTAGTTTCCACCATCTAAGCTACGAGGAATTTTGTTATCACTATATAGTGGACTATTCATAAACAGATGGCTGCATCCATACTGTGTCCATGTGTTCCTACTTTTGATGTAATACAAAATCATTCTTGTATTAGAGCAGTTTTTAGATAGTTCTTAGTCAGTTTTGATCTGAGTATGGGAATGCCTACCTCAGCGATGATATGTTCACATATATATATTTTGCATTGAATTTTTTTACAGGTTTGACCGGGTATCCATAGGAAAATCCTTGAAATGATAAATTTCTTCACTCTTCTTAGATGATAAAAAACCATTCTCATCTACTACAGACTTCGCACTTTAGGGGGCAATCTGTTACACAAAAAATTGTCACGATGACTTTCTACAGTTTTTGTGAGTCCATCAATACTCATACATACCTCCTTTGCAAGTCTTAAACCTCAGCTCTTCATGTCAAGCCTTGAAAATGGGAGAAAGACCTTAAAAATATCTCAAATCCTGGTTTCATACTTTCTCCTAGCATTGCTTGTGGTGCCACACCTAATGGTCATGTTTCCTGCGAACCTGACCACTCTGTATATTGAGTAATGGGTACGAACCCCTGTTAAAGTTAAAAAGGCGTGAGTTCATTCTTAAAACTCATCTTGGGTCACTTCTAGACACTTCTAGAAGGAATATTATGTTGGCAAGTCCACTCCACCTTGGTTCATCCATTCCATAACTAAGGGAGCTAAATCCATGATATGAGGTGCTTATCCCATTGAAGGAGGAACTTATCCCTTCAATGGTGGACCTACAACCTCCTCCATTTGCACTATAAATTCATGCATTGGGCTGGTTGTAGGGGAGGTTGAAAGCTGAAGATTCTCGAGGGTAAATGTTGCTGAAAACTAGGCTTCCTTTTTGAGGTTGTGAGAGGAGAGATCACATACCTTTCATGTCATTTGGGAAGTGAGTGAGGCTTTTCAAAGTAGAAGACACTCCTGCTGGACCCTGGAAATAACTTGTGCAACATCAAGGCGAAGGTTGTAAGGTTCTTTTATTCATAATTTTAATACAATCAAGTTTGTTTTTCTCAGTGAACTGTCTCTAATGGTTTATTTTATGAGCTCCTTGATCTTCATAATGAACATGTTTTATTATATGCAGGTATGCTTTGATGTGTGCTTGTTTGTGTATGCAGGTTATTAAACGAGAATTGCTTGAAGCTGTTGGGATAAAACTGCCTCAAACAAGAGTTGGACCGAGGTAGGATCTTTTACACTTCTTAGTATTCATTAATGAATTGAAACATGTTTAGAGAAAAATAGGTTTTCTTGTGCTCTTTGTTGCTAGATATCATTAGATACTAGGGAGATCGGTCTTTTCCGTAGGAACGATTTATCCGGCCAACAATGATTCCTTCAGTTTCTAATTACGTTAAACATAATAACAAAATATTCAGTGGATCTTTCCAATACAAATTTGAATTTATGATGCAGCACTTGACTGCTTTCAATTTAAGATTTTTACACTAGGCTTTGGAAAATGATGTTGGGTAGTCAAAATGGAGTAGAAAATTTACAATGTTTTGTCACCAATCTAACAATAGAAATTTTTCATCAATATGTAAAGGGATAATATGATCTGAAGGTAAAGGTTCTTGTGGATTATTTTCTTTAGGTTGAAGAGAAGGTTCTTGTGGATTCTCCCCTTGTAAAATTAGGAAAGGTTCTTGTGGATTCATCCCTTGTGCAAGGACATAAGGTTCTTGTGGATTCTTCCCTTGTGCAAGGATAGAAGGTTCTTGTGGATTCTTCCCTTGTGCAAGGATAGAAGGTTGTTGTGGATTCTTCCCTTGTGTAAGGACAAAAGGTTCTTATGGATTCTTCCCTTGTGCAAGGACAGAAGGTTCTTGTGGATTCTTCCCTTGTAATTCTAAAATAGAATTGATTCCAAGCACTTTGCAATTGGATTTTGCTAGAAGCTTGGCCAATCCTTGGCCTTTTACTAGCTTTGTAGTTTGGATAGCTAGATCAAACTCAAGTATTTGAGTGATCCGCCTACCTCTTTTTCCATCAGTGTTAGGTTGAGTTAAAATTATTTTTACAGCACCATTAGGAACATAAGCAGTAATAGGTGAATGTAGGACATACAGCCTGAAAGATTCTAGGGCATGAATGAGGGCATAGGCTTGCTTCTCGATTATGTCATACTTAAGTTCGACATCTCTCATAACCTTACTGAAAAAGGATATGGGTTGGTCATGGTAATTTTCATTCTTTTCTAATAGAACAACAACAAGGGTTGTTTCTGAGGCAAAAGAAAAGATAATGAATGGTTTAGTATAATCAGGGCTGGCCAAGGTGGGAGCTTTGGAGATAGCTTTCTTGATTTGATCAAATGCAGGCCTGGAAGAGATAGTCCATTTAACTTCATAATCCTTTCGGAGCATGTCAGTTATATCTTTTACAATCTCTGCATAATTTGGGATGAATCTCCTTAAAAAGTTAATGTTACCCAGAAAAGCTTGAATTTATTTCTTGTTTCTGGGTAAGGTTAATGTTTCAATGGTAGACACATGCTTGGGATCAATTATCACTCCTTCCTTTGAGATTATATGGCCCAATATTTTTCCTTCTTTGATATAAAACAGAGAATTTTTAGGGTTTAATGACATCCCAAATTTCCTACACCTGTCAAAAACCTTAATCAAGTGCTTTATATGTTTTTGATCAGATTTAGAAAAAACAGTAATGTCATCAAGATAAATAACCACAAATTTGTTTACCTGGCCCATGAAATCTACATCCATAGCTCTCTAAAATGTTTCTCTAGCATTTGATAAGCCAAATGGCATTCTAGAATACATAAATGTATGCCAGGGTGTAGTGAAGGTTGTATTTTCCCTGTTTGTTGGATCTACATTCACTTGATTACTATTGCTACATTTATGTCAGACAATGGCTGAGCTATTGAGCAGGCAGGCTTGAAGAATACTCTCAGTCATAGAAGTTAACTGTTTAACCTTTGAAATGCATGACACAGTGTTTATATGGAGAAAAATGGAGTGGGAAGGTGGCGCTGAATGTTTGAAAGTTCATTAATTATCCAACGGGTTAATTAATGGACATTTGGTTATAAATGCACAGGAGCGAAAATGAATGGGTAACGGATAGGTGGGAGATGATTGGACGAGAAATATGAAGTGAACGTGACATGGAGGTGATGTGGGGTGGCGGTAACAGATATGAATGATACCATGTTCAAGGCTAAGACAGAGCAGTTTGTGGTTTTGAGATTTTTAGTCCCGAAAGACTAAAGGTTACTTTTGTGGTTTATATGGTGGTATTAAAGACTACCCATTCCCCCCCCCCCACCGATAAACTTCGGACGGTAAATGAGGGCCAAAAGGTAGTGTGGGCCGTATGATTGGGGAGGAGCGTGTGAGATGAGAGGTGAGGTGGACGGAGTTTAATGTGTGAGCAGGGAATGAACGGTGGGGTTGCGATATGATAGGCAGACTCGACAGCTGTGGGTTTGGTTGTTTTAATGAATGAAGTGATAGCATATGAATCGTAAATCGCACTTTCTTCCACCCAATGGTTCATTCACTCATGAATGATGCGATGTGATATTGATCTTTAGGAAATAAACATTTCATCATCTCAGACTTTCACATTTCTACCTACCCTTCTATTCTAGCATTTTTACTTATTCTTCCAGAGTGCATTTGAACTAGCAACCCAATATTTTTTTTTTTATGAACAATCTATCTCTATACCTTATTTGTTCCATTGGCTTAGATTAAACTATTGAGCCAATTTATATTCTACCTATGAGAATTAATTTAAAACAAATCCAATTATGATGCAATTGTATAATTGGATTAAATAACCTAGTGTGGCATCTAAACAAACTGCACACAACTATTATTTTTCAAACTGAATTTAGAACAAAGTAGTGGAATTTAGATTTGCAACACTTTCAGAGTTGATTTCTTTTTCTGTTTTGTCTAGCCTAACATTTTATTTTACCTTCATTTTTTAGGGCATCTACCATAACATTTTCTTTGATATGGACATATTTAGAAAAATATTTTCCTAACATTTTTTATTCAATATTATTTTTGTCCATATCCTCTCTTAACATTGGGTAAATACATTTTCATTTTTTGTCTAATTTATTCTAACTTATCAAAACCAAAAAATTCTACAACAAAGGTGTTAATTCTAAAATGGTGGTATAAAAGCATGACGAGTCTTCTATCAATACTTCAGCTCAAATTTCTGATACCCATTTACTCAATGTTGATATACATTCTCTTTGTAATAGCCCTGGTGAAAATTCCATGTAATAAAAAGTTAATAAAAGAAAAATAATAACCAAGGTTTATGGGACACTTATTCCAAGCTAAATGTTGGGCAAAATCCTAGTGATGGGGATCACTTGTGATTGTTTAATGGCTAAGGAAATTGGAAAAGGCAATGGCTAAGTCTTTAGAAAGGAAAAATGGAATTTTGGCACATTTATTTATGAAAATAATGGAAATTAGGAGAAAAGGGTGGTGAAAGGTCATGGGTTGCATGTGAGGAGGAAAATGAAGGAAAATAATGGAAAATGGAGAAAATAAAGGCCTCATTCATAAAAAAATTATGAGGATTAGTTGGTAACCTTTTGTCATTTCAGTTTTGGAGCTCTCCCATTATTCTCTCTCTCTCTCATACTCTTGGATACTTAGAGTTTTCTTGGAGCACTCTTGGAGGGTGTGGCATACTTGGATTTTTAAGCAAGAAGTCAAAGGAAGAGAAGGAAAATGCAAGATGGAATCAGGATTAGCAACTACAACGATATTTTCTTGCAAGTATCGAGTTGCATGTATGTTTTCCTCACTATTTTTGGATTGCATGGCATATGCATGTGGATTTTTGGTGATGATCTATCACTGACATGGAGGATTTCTTGGATTGGCAATGGATTTCCAAGCCTTTCCATTCATGGATAACCATGGAGGTTGTGGGTTTATTTACTTTTTTTTGTTTGGTTGGTTCTCATGTTTCCTTAGCTTGGGTTGAGTTATTTGTTCTTGGAAGCCTTGGTTGGACAAATGATCTAGAAGCCTTGTAACAGCTTGGGTTGAGTTACTAGTCTTGGAATCCTTGGTTGGAAAAATTCTTTAGAAGTCCTTGGTAGGTTGAGTTACTAGTCTTGGAAGCCTTGGTTGGACAAACACTCTAGAAGCCCTTGGTGGGTTGAGTTACTAGTCTTGGAAGCCTTAGTTGGAAAAACTCTTTGGAAGCTCGATGACAGTTGTGGGTTGAGTTACTAGTCCTGGAAGCCTTGGTCGAAACAAATGATCTGGAAGCCCTATAAGGCTTGGATGGAGACAAATATGATGATGGTTTTGTGATTTACAACCATGAGGTGGAACCACTGTTTGATGGGTTGAGCTGGATGGCCTAAAGCCTGGGATTGTTTCGATTAATGTGTTATATGAGATCCCACATTCATGCTTGGAATATGGTACGAGAGTGAATGGCTAAAGAGAGAATTGGCTCAAAAATTATATAGTAGGGTGGAACGCGGAAGTCCCATCCCAGGTTTGGATTTTGCATCATTAATATGAGTATTATATTAGCTTATATGTTTTTGATTTCATGAGTGTTTTAGTTACTATTATGCTGGTTATTTATATGTTTTAGGATAATAAATGTGTATGCCTCTCATCATGTTTTTACTTTTAAATGAATGATCAATGTGTCTGTGACCTAATGGATGAAATGGAAATTGATGTGTTGAGGCATCAATGTTTCTTAGTGATTCTTAGCTAAGTATGAGACCCATATTCTCAGATCGGTTATTTACACCTGTAGATTACATATTCGTGATATGTTTGATGAAATTCTTGTGTTGGCTAGTAGGGGTCTAGTCAATGTCTTATTCAAGCACTTGCATTAGCATTGTTTTTTTTCACATATCTTACTATTCTGAAGGTATCATGCAATTCTGGGGAGTGACCTGGACTCTAGGCCTGAAAATGTGGCTTAATTCTTGGGGATACTAGCACATAACTCACAGAAAGAGTCCCTAGACATCGGCTTGCAGCCCTGTGAGAGTGTCCATAGATCCTTGGACACTGGAATTCCCATTGCATGAGAGCCTCCAGATGTCAAGTTTTCCAAGAGTTCAGTGGGACCTAGGGGATAGCTACCTGAAATGTTGGATTGGTTCCTGAGGGTTCTAATGTTGATGTTGAATGTTTGTATGGTGTGTTTTTGTCAGTTCCACTTCCTTCACATGACTTAAGAGGTCAAATCATATAATAGTGGCCTCTCATCACATGTTTACCCTGACTGGCCGATTGCCTGGGTGATGTGGGAGGAGGGTGTTACACTCTTAAAGCTAAATTGGGAATGGATTTTCAACCCGATAGTACGGATTCCTACTTATTGAGTTCTAGCCTACTCAGAGTCATTTTATTGTCAACCCACTTTGGCCTTGACATCATCCTTCTCTTAGCTAATAATTATGGCTCATCTTGTAGAAGTATTGTCTATCCTTCAAATGTATGTGTTTTTCTTCAGATATCTATGAGATTGTTAGGGTTACCTACTAGTAGGAAAAACATCATTGGCAAATAAATGCATGAATATTTTATAATATGATATGAATTTATGAAGGGAATTAAATGATATACAAATTTATAACCGAAGCGTAGAGATACAATGAAACTTGACTTCTATTAATAAATGGAAAATGTTGGAATTGTATACATGCATAATAAAAACAAACTAGCTCAAATGGCAGTAGCTTATATTTGAGTAGAGATGTGATTGCTATAGGTATTTTTTGAACTATATCATAATGAGGCTTAGAGACATTTTTACCATAAATAAGAAATGAGAAATTTCCCTAAAAATCCAAAAACCTAACCCTAGGAGATGAAGTGCCAAAGGCTTATGGGCCTTGATGGGGTAAATTGGAATGTCAACTTCTCGGGGTCATAACTTTGGCATACAATCTCTGTATGGAGTGAAAAATAGAGATTTGAAAGGTCCAACTGGGAAGTACATGTTTTGATTGCTAAAATAAATTATGACCCATATTGGCTGATTCCCCCAAAAAACATTGATTACGGCCTCAAAATGGATCCTGGAAGTTAAGGACCTAAAAACTATTGAGAAACAGCTATAAAAATAGAAAACGATGTTGTGAGCCAATGAATTAGGTGGGTGGGCACTGATATCCACCTGAATTAGTCCTCCCACCATATGAATCAATGGTTTCCCTTGCATGGAGTGCCTCCATCAGATGGGGAAACTTCTGTTGAACATGGCCCTTAGCAAGCCACTTGCCTTGGTGTAAGAGTTATCATGTTTTGACAACCTAATATAGTTAGAGTCTTTGTTGACAAGTTATCTTAGATCCGATCAATTGCGGCATGTCCAATGCAATCTTGGTTGATCCATTTCCATATAAGTTTCTCATTGATTTATGATGTGTCCAATAATGGTGGAAAGTATGGTCGAAGGTAGTCCTCATTGAATGTGACTGGATGCAAGCTAATGAAGGGGGGAACACTTAGATCAAAAGCATTTTCACCCAGAACCTTGGTGATGGTGTAAGGTCCGTAGTGGAGTGGCCAAAGCTTCTAATGGGCCCCTAAAAGGCATTCCTTCTATAGATGCAACCAAAACTTGTCTACCACTTGAAAATTGTGTGGCACCTGATGTTGATCATGGTTTTATTCATACTTAGTATTGAATTATTTCAAGATATCATGGACTTGTGGTTGGATATGTCGATTTCACTCAAAAAAATTGGTAGATTTTTCAGCTTCATATTGAACATGTGCATGGTTTCCTATGTAATTGCAAGGGGTAGTGCGACATCAATGGGACCTAATGGTTGAAATCCTAGGTTCTTCTGAAAGGGGATGTGGCTAGTTGAGTTATGGAGAGCTCTATTGCAGCTGTGGTAAACATAGGGGATACTCTCATCCCGTTTTTGTGGATTCTTGGTGTTGTAGATGTGAAAAATGTGCATAATTATCTTATTGAAAACCTCTATCTAACCATTAGTTTAGGTGTGGAAGGTAGTTGATTTGGTGAGCTTGGTGTCCAAAAATGGCCAGAGGCTCAACCAAAATGCACTTAGAAACCTTTTTCCCCAATATAATATGATGGTCTATGGGATCCCAAAATGTACCCACACTCATTCAAAAAAGAGCTTGGAAGTGGATCCTATTGTGATACTCTTCTTACAAGCAGCGAAAATGGCCATCTTAGCAAATCTATCAATGCCCACAAACACATAATAATTACCATGTTATCTAGAAGGAAGGACATGCATATAGTCCATGAATAGGGATTCTAAAGGTTGGTTATGATAGGAAGATGAATGTACATGCCTTTCTTCTTAATGGTTTGGCAACGACCTAGGTGGTGTAGGACGTGATATACATGTTAACATCCTATAGAATTTTTAACTAATAAAAATACTCATCCAATAATTCCAGTATATTTTCCAAACCAAAGTTCCCTACTACCCAAATGTAATGATACCCCCATATCGACATGGCACACTTGCTTAAAGTAACACAAAGGTGTCCCATATAGCACATCAGTGCATCCTGGAGGTGGAAGTTTGGAACTTGCTCATCTGCCATCAATATCTGGTATATGCTAGGAAATTCTAAGTTGATGTTGTATAGTTGTGGTGCTACACTAACGAAATCTGCGACATGATTGGTGCTACACTCCTTGTATTTGATGTTTAAATGGAATTGTTGTAGGTCTTTTAACCATTTTTTATGGCATTTATTTTATAACTTCCTTTATGTCTGCATAAATTGAAGAGGCCTATGATCAGTGTGGATGATTGTCTCATTCCCTAAAGTATAATGTTTCCATATGCAAAGTCTTCACAATGGAATAAATATCCTTATAATAGGTGGGCTATGTTTGGATAGTATTAGATAGTGTTTCACTATGATAGGCCACTGAATGTCCTTGTTGAATGAAGATTACACCAATAGCATAGTTGGATCTAGGCATTTGTCTCAATCGCAAATGGTTGTTTTAGGTGTGGCAAGGCGATGATTGGTGTGGAGTAAACATGGTGTTTTAGTTCATCTAATTTCTTTTGTTTTCAATCGAACCAAAAAATGGTGCCTTTACTCCACCCTTGATCACTTGACTTAACGTCCAAATAATATAAGAAAATCCCAACATGAATCTTTGGCAGAGGTTAGTAAAGCCCAAGAAGCTATGAAGATATGTTTATAGTGATTCGGGCTATCCAATTTTGAATGACTTGGATATTGGTTGGATCCACATGCACACCTTTCTCATCAATAATTTATCCTAGTTATTGGACCTTATCCATAGTGAAGGATAATTTTTCCAAGTTAGCACATAGGTTGCGCTACCGTAAAGTATGAAGGACCTGCTAAATATGTTGCAAGTGTTCTATCCAACTCTTTCTTAAGATGAGGATATCATCTGAATATACAATCATGAAAAAATTGTTGAAAGGCCACAAGATACCATCCATCATCCTCATGAAAATTCTCAGGGAATTCATAAAACCAAAGGGCATGGCCAACCATTTAAAAATACCCTCCTTGGACTTGAAAGTAGACTTCCACATATAAGTTGGCTTTATTGGGACTTGGTGGTAGTCATACTTCAAATAAATATTATCAAAGTACTTGCCACCTTGAGTTGGTCAAGGAGGTTGTCAATTCAAGGCACTAGTTATTGTTCCTAATTGTGATTTTGTTCGGGGCTTGATAATCAATGCATTCACTAGGTCCCATATTTCTTCTACATGAGTAAAATTGGGCTTCCATAGGGTGAATAATTTGGTCAATTTTGTGTTTTTTAGAGAACTTATTATATATTTCACATAATTTCATTGTTTTCTATAAGTGAGTAGTGGTATATTATACCACTAAATAGAGGTGCACCGAGGGTCAAATTGATTGAATGCTTGGCTTGGCAATGCAGAGGTGCCCTAGTGGGTGAGGAAAATATGTCTCTATATTATTCCATGACCTTATATACTTGCCTCTAATACATGGAGGAGCCTTGTGTGGAGTTCATGGATGTAGACACAATATTCTCTTTACTTTGAGAGTGAATTAGGAAGAAAACAAATTTCCTAGTATGGGAGATGACCTTACTACATTGCTTGGTAGATATCAAAGAAATGACGATAGGTTAGACTACCTCTACTATCATGCATAGTTGTCTACCTAAAGTAATAATAACACTACGAGGTCTAGACTCATATATAACATGACACTTCAACAAGTATCGCTAGCCTAACAAAACATCACAAACCTCAAAGGGAGCAACATCACACATGAAGGGATTGATGATGTAGGGCATGCGACACTGACTATTGGTTGACGTGAAGATCTCACCCTTGGTGGAGCCACTTAATGGTGTATGGTTTTGGGTACCATGTTACTGGTAAACACAAACACTTAATGACCTATGCTGAGATTAGGCTCTTTTGACTCCCACTATTGATAATGAAACATAGTGGAGCACCCTTCACTAGCATTTGTGAGTTATAGAAGTGCCCATCTTCTTTTGAATATTTGAGCTCATGTTTTTGGACCTTTTTTGGTGGAAATAGTTGCACTTGGTTAATCATAAATGATTTGTTTCCCCCTTATATAGGTCTAGTTCAAATTTGAAGCCTGCATCTAACTTTGAGGCTTTTAGCTCAACTACTAATGGTTTCCTTGTGTGACATTCATTGGTGTTATAAAAGGGGTCTCACGGAACTCACACCACTTTCCCATGTATTTCTTTATATTCCCATTACATTTCTTTTTTTCATGTTATATGGGTTTTCCTAGGGTGTTCCACATTGGATCTATCCTTTCTTATATGATTTGGGGATGCCCTTTCCCTGATTATGTTGTGAAGGATTTGAAGATCCAAAGTTTCATTTCTTCTATTTGAATTTTTTCTTCATTTTTATAACATATTGAGATGTTGCACCAAGTGAGAAGATGTATAGGAACTCCATTTTTGTTTGGATGTATCTGTGTAGACAACCATGGTACTTGATCACTAGATGCTACTTAGAGACTTTAATAGTCAACTTGGTGTGAAATGTTTGAAAGATATTCATGAAATCTGGCAGTGCTTGATCCTTTTCCTACCATAGTGTGGTCCATATCATGTACTAGTATTCAAAACATCCAACAGGGTAATAGTTTTCCTTAATAACATCCCTAAAAGATTCCCAACTGGGTGCAGCTGAAAATAGTGCACACTCCTTTGTGTCCCTTTTCTCATGGTAAGTTTCCCACCAATCCTTGACATTGGGGGGAACCTTAAGGAGTGCAAAGGTAATCTATTAGAAAAAATGTGGACCAAAAATCACCCATTTAGCATATTTAACCATTTTTCTAGAGCATCTGTATTTATCTAGCCTTCAAATATAGGAATATCAAAATTAACTTACACCTTAAAGGGGGTGGTGCCTCTAAAGTGTCCACTTGATGAAGATGCATTTCTTATTGGCATCAATTTAAGAATGTAGTAAAAATTATCCATCATCTTCTTCCTTTGTCACTCAAGGGCTTCTTTGAGAAAAAAATTAAGAAGATCTCCTGCTCTCTCATATTTATTTTCTTCTTCCATGGGAGGTCGTCAGGGTTAGTGAGGACGATATTGCAATAGATCAAGTAGTTCAATTGCAAGCCCCTTATACCTTGACCTTGTTGGGGACATGCATAGAAAAGCAAATAAATAGCAGGATGCTCTAATACCACTGATATGATTTTTTTAATGGAACAAAATAATTTATATATTTATAACCAAAACACAATGATATATTGAAACTTAAATTCTACTAATTAATGGAAAATGTTGGTTTTAGACATGCATAATGAAAATAAACTAGCATGAATAGTGGTAGCTTATTTATAAGAAGAGATGTGATGGCTACCCACCTTCAATGAACTATCTTAAAATAAGGTTTGGAGGCCTTTTAACATAAATAAGCAATGGAAAAACCTAAACATCTAAAATCCTAACCCTAGGAGATGAAGCACCAGAGGCTTGTGGGTCCTAATGGGGTAATATGGAATGTCAACTTCCCAAGATTGTAACTTTGGCATTTGATCTTTGTTTGGTGCACATGATAACCCATTGAAACAGTCTATCCAAGAAGTACATTTTCCAAATTTGGATAGAGTTTATAATGGTAATCAACATGTTTCCCTAAAAAATTCCATTTAGGGTCTCCAAATGGATTTGAAAGTTCAAGACCTAAAAAATGTAAAAAAAAACTACCATAATAGAAAATTGTGTTCTGAGCAAGAGGAATGCATGGGTGGTCATTGATATCCACTTGGATCATAACATGGGTAGAGGAATAAAACTAATATTTCTTAATAATTTAGTAAAAAACCATAACCAGATATCGAGAATTAAATTTCCACTGGGTAACAAATTACTAAAGTCACAATTTCAAGTCATGGAATTCTTGCTCGCTATTGTGTTTGGATATGTAGATGATTCAATAATGGATGCGATCACTTTTATGTGCTTAAATTTTTTTATTAAAAATCATCATGAGGCTAGAATAAATTTTCCTGCCTACTTAGCTTAAGACATGCACTTCCTTCTAAGTACTATACAATCATTTAGTTTATTTAGAGACACTACTTATATTTTTCACCTAGTCCTTTTCTACTAACCGAAGTTATTTTAAGTAAGGGGTTACAATTACAAATTAAAAATGTTCATTAGAAAGAGCGGGAAGTAGACAAATGGACTAAGGTACTATATCCAAGAAGATTAGAAGGAAACTATACCCAATATGAAAATTTCTTCCTTTTCCATCTTCATGCAAAGTTGTTAAACAAAACCATAGATGGGATGATAGGTGAATTAAAAAGGATTTTGTAGCTAAGTAAAGAGACCAATATTGGGGATCAGTACATTTTCTATAACCACAAATTCATAAAGATATATGGTTTCAAAGGCCAACTTTACTTTCTTCCTAAATTCATTACTCCCCATCTCTTTTCTCCAGAAGTAGTGAGACAAAGGTTATCAGCCGACAAGGTACACTTTATCTCAAAGAAAAAAAAATAATTATTTTTATGCCTTATGAAATCCTATCTTTGATGATTAAAAAAAGGAATTCTTTATCCCACAGTGGGTAGCTCAATTGGTGATCATCATGTTATGAAGTATTATTTAAACCATGACATTCAATGTTCAAATCCCCATGGGTCAAGCCAACAAAAATAAATAAAAAAGAATGCCTATGAATTAATTGAAAAATAATTTATCTCCTATGGTTTGCTAATAACGTTTTCCTGACAATATGTCCCTTTCCATGTTATATCTGAATTGAGAAAGAATGTAAGCTTATATTCTTATGGTCATCTTCTCAATCTGGAAATTGAAAAATATGCTAATATTGATATGCAGAGTGAAGATGATGGTAAATAAGGGAATACTAAGGGTTTAGAGGAAATTGTAGTTGGTATTTCACAAATGGACATTGACTTTGGGATAGGAGAATCCACCAATAGCTCAATGTCAACTAGTCCAATATCTAGTGCTATAGGGAAAATGATAGATACCATGGTCAAAATTTGTTTCATAAATAGCAATTCCCTATAACCCCATCTTAAGAGGAAAGCAATAGAGATAGATTCCATTGAGTAATTTTTGAAGGAACAAATAAGGAATTAACCAAGCAAGTCCAAAGCTTGTTAAAAGAGACTTATCCAAAGGAGCCCACTTGCCTTCTATGTATGTCACAACCAGTGTGACTACTAAAAAATCATCAAAGGGAAAGGGGAAAGAAATGGTAGCTTTGGAGAAAGAGGAAGTGGATATAACCCCATCAACTTTAATTGTTATGCCCACTATCACACTTTCTTTTGAAGAAAGTTTAGGTCCTAGGTTTTTATTTTCCACAGTTTTCTATTAAAACACATTTAACTTGACAATTGTTCAGCCAAAGCTTAAATTTGGAAGTGAAAATATTTTTTCAAGAAAAACTTTTATAAAAGTAGACTTAAGTCAACTACTGATGATATGGTCAAGTGGCATAAACAAGCTTGACATATGGTAGCTAAGAGGAAAATTGAATCCACCTCCAGTGTTAGGAAATTACAGACTCTTTTGGGTACAGTAGGAGCACAATTAAACAATGATAGAGTGGTAGTTATTTTAGCCACAACTTCCCCCATAATTTTTTCTAAACATTTATGGGGACCCGATATATAAATTTTGATCATATCACCCTTTTTATGCTTTGATTTTTTAATATTGTTGATTTTTTTTTTCATTTTGATAACTTCATTATGTGTGGTTTCTTACCTATCTTCCAAACAACTCTAATTTTGTTGAGTTTGGACTTACAATTTGCAAATGACGTTTATTCAAAGTTTGGTTATTTTTCGGTACAGAAACTTTAAAATGAACAAAATGTATATTACTTTTATCTTGTAAATCTAATTAATTTTAATATATAAATATTAATTTTTAATTAGTTAATTTAATTAATATAGTTAGATTAATTGTAATTCATTTGTAATATAATTAATTAATTGATTAATTTAATTTTTACTTTTAATTAATTATTAATTTTAGCTAATCTATTAAAACCCACCAGATTCAAGAGTCTAATGTGCATTATACATATTGTAATAAAAAATATATTATTATTAATAATAAATAAAAAATGCCTAGAACTCGAAAACAAATATTAATTGTATTTCTAAACTTTACAGGCTTTCGGGTCCTCTCTCATACATAACATGAGTTCGTTTAAGTGGTTGTAGCTTATTTTTGGTTTTAAATGAACTAAATATTGGAGGGAGGTTTCACCTCCACATGGGCCTCCCCTCCCTCCTCTCTCTTCTCTATCATGCCCGACTCTCTTTCTAATTTCCTTCTAGGATTCTCCAACCATTAGGACTTCTGGGTCTCTTTCCCCTTATCACTCCCTTGTCTCTCCATCCAGTGCCTCCTTATTCCACTAGACATCCACCTTGAGCCCATGGAAAATTTTAGGGGCTAATGTTTGCCCAGCGGGCTAATTTTCCATGATTTTTCCACATAAAAATTCGCCAATTTCCAATTTTTATAAAATATGATTCGCCTAAATTTTAGAATATAAAATTATTTTACCTTAAAAATTGCCAACATTATATAGAGACTATATATAAAATCATTATAAATTTGAATAATTTTACAAATATATCAATAAATATTATTACAGTTTTCATATTAGGGATTAGTGAGATTCACCAATGTTTTCAAACTTCGAGAAAACCTTAAAATTTTCCTTTCCCAGGCCCTCCTCTCCATTCCCTTCTTCCATTATAAATCCTACTCCTCACTTCCCTTATGTCTCCCACACCCATTTATGAGCTAAAGCCATTCTTGTCTTTTTCTAATATTTAACATAAATGCTTATTTAATTTAATCTTTAATATTAATTTGTTATTTTATGAAATTTATTTTTTTATTTTTTTTTAATTTTTAATTATATTTTATTTTGTAAATATAAGAAGTTTAATGTAAATTAGTTTGTTGCTAAATTACTTTATAATTAGAATTTTATCTATTAATTAAAAAGACCAAATTTTACTCTAGGAAATATTTGGAAAGCTAGAATCCTGGAGAACAATTTGGAATCATCAAGCTAACCAGATTTGGCCATTAATTATACCTAAAAATTAGTAGAAGATGGAGCTATGAAATTGTAACAAAAATTAATTTGAGAAATTTGTTTTGAAACAATTTCATCTACCCAAACTTTTTGTGTTGCAAATTGGTTTGACTACAACCCTCTTGAGCCATAGAAGTCTTGAAATTTATTAAAGGGAAGCATGCTTTTCTTTAAATTTTTTTATTTAATTTGATTTTAATTTTGTAGTTTCTTTCCCAAATTTTGAATTTTTGATTTTGATGTGCAAATTAATTTATTTCATTTCATTTTTTATTAGTATTAAAAAGAAAATTGTTGCAAAGTGATCAATCCCAAAGGATTTGGAGTAATTGAATGAGACCAACAAAGAAGAAAATGTAGGATTTGCAGCTCCAATCAAGGATCTAAAAAATCACCTTCAACAGTTGTCTATTTTTAAGTTTTGTTTGTAAATTATAAATAGCAATTTGAAGAATAGGGAGAGGTGTCCTCTCCTTTGCAACTTAGGAGCTCTAAGCACTTTTGTAATGATATTTTCAGTTGTATATATGGAGCAAAACTCAGATTTGGTTATTGGGGGTTTTCTTTTCAAAATCTAGACTTGGTATTGAAGGTTGAGCCTGCACTTTTGCAATTATTTCCCTTTAGTGGCAGAGCTTATGATTCTGAAAGATTGTTGGAGATCAAATCAAGGAGCAAGGCAAAGAGACTAGGTTTCATCAATTTGTATTTAGATACTTTTATTTAAAATGCAAATTTCATCTTTTGATGGCAGAAATGTGTACAAATTTTCATATTGTGGACACTTGTTTGGTATGAAGACACTTGTCTTTTGGATTAGCTATATAATTCATTAGTATCATGGATCTTTTGTTAATTTTCACTTTTCTCATGTGCTTAAAACAAATTTCTGAGTAACTATTTACTCAGAAATTTGCCATTTAAATCGATTTAATTCTCATCATAATTGAGTGAACTATTTCCTAGTTTTTATGGCTAATCATTCACGGTTTCAAATCTCTAAAAAACATGGTATGCACTCACAACATTAGTTGTTATAACTTTTCTGCAGTCTAATATTCATCACAAAAGGGGCATTTTAAATGTCCATTCATTTAATTACCTTTCTCTCGATTGGGATTATATCTACATCTTCCTAATCGAGATAGATTTATTCTTCTGTCACTTGCATCTTAGAGTTGAATTGCATTTAGATTTAACCATTACATTTTAGAAGACCCCTTACATAAAGGGAAAGCTATAGTGTGGCTCAGTTGAGCCCTCAATTCATCTTAAGGACTACTTTCTTGCATGCATGTAGCAAGAATGTAAGTTTGATTTCTCTCTTTGTTGATTATTAATTAGAAACACCACAAGTCAACAGGGAGAGGAAGGGGGTAACTAGACCCATTAGAACTAGTCGGAGCCATCATTTCGATGGATAAGGGCTTAGTTGGGGATATGACCGTGTGGTTTCCCTTACGTGTTGATGAGGTCATTTCTGGCCATCAACATTTTTGGCACTAGAAGGAGGGAATTAAATTGATTATTTGTGTTTTTTGTTTTAAATGTTTTTTAGCTAGCCATGGATCCTATCTGCATTCCTACTTTGGGTCATGTTTTTAGCTCATGAAAATCTACCAGGGGCATGCCCAAGAAGCAACTTGAATCCTTGTCTAATATGAAGTATGATGGTGAGAGTAAATTTTTTTCTTTAGATCATCTTTGTTGATTTGTGGATAGATGTGAATCTTTCGATATTATTAATGATAGTGAAATTTGCAGGTTTTTCACTGTCACATTGTGAGGATCGATTCACAAATGGTTCAAAATGCTTCCAACTAAATCGATGCATTCATGGAACCATTTTATGAAGTTATTTCTACCAACCCATCAAAATTATAATTATGAATATTTGTGTTTTGAAATTGAAAATAATTTCATGCATGAAGATGAGCCTCTATAGGAATTTTAAACTATATTTTGGTCACTTTGTTAAAGATTCCATCTCAATGATTTAACTTCAAGAGAATATGTGATTGACTATTTTACTTCTCTTGTTCATTCTAATTATGAACATACCAAATCAAGTAATGAAGAACAATATGTCTCAAATTAATTGGTTAATCTTGAATTAGAAATTGATTTTATTAATCCTATAAATAAACTTGAAAATATATGACAACCCTGGTCTTTAGAAAATTGTTTCACGCACTTTCATATTTTTGAAATGGATTGTACAAATATAAATATGAAATATGAAAATGTAGCTAAAGCATTTCATAGTGTTTGCAATGGAAAACATGAAGGTCCAATAAAAATCAATCAATAACAAGATCGAAATAATGAACATGCTAATATTTATTTTCTAGAGGTAAATTCAGAACTAATCTCTACTCCAAAACTAAAAGTTTTTCATTAATCCAGAATTCATGTTTTGTTAACGATGCTGCAAATCATGATGATTAAAATTTTCAGCTAGCATCTAATTCATTATATTCTAGCAATCATTACTTTTTTTACCCGGACCACTTTTAAAATTTGGTTGCATTTTGAAATAATTGTTTCAATATTTCTTTTGAAATCTCTCCTTCAACTAGTTTTGATTTCATTGTGAATTTGACTTGTTTGGATGGTCATTCCATTAATGATATTTCTCAACCTCCCTCTTATACTTTTAATTATGTTGATAATTTAAATCAGCCATGTGATTTTCAGGAAAGGGAAGTTATATTTGATGACTATTCTAATTTTGATGGCATAGATTCTCATCCTTTACTAAGGGAATCATGTTAAAAAACAAAGCTTCCCCTCATTTGCATCTTCGGATCAATATTTTGGACCTTGGTTGTGGAAATTGTAGTGATGGGCTCTGCATTGATAATATGTTTACCCTTATCATTCCCTTGTAAGGTTCCTACTCAGAGTCAAAATATGCATCTAACTCTGAAGCTTTTAGCTCAACCACCAGTCACTACTTGGTGCAACACTCATTTGTGTTATGGGTGGGGCTCTTGTAGAACTCACACCATTTTACTGTGTCCTTTTTTGTATTTATGGTGTTATTCTTTGCTTCTGGCTTTGATTGGTTGTCCTAGATTACCCCACCTTGGCTCTATCCTTTGTTCAATGGTTTGGGGTGCATATTCCCTTCCTTAGATCCACAGATCCCAAGTCTCGCTTCTCTTGTTTAAATTTATTCTTGATATTGACAACATATCAGTATGTGGTGCCTATCAAGGAGATTTCAAAGAAATCCATCTCTTTTTAGATGTATTTGTGTATAAAATTGTAATACTTGAGTACCAACTACCGCTCAAAATCCTTGATACCCAATTTCATGTGAAGGATATGAAAAATATTTGTGAACTCTGACATGTCTTATCCCTTCCTTGCCACAGTGTAGCCCATTTTATGTACTTATATTCATATCTCCCAACAGGGTAATATTGTTCCTTCATAGTGTCTTAGAAAGAATTCCAAGTGGGTGTTGCTGAATATAGTTCCTTCCTGTCCCTCTGCTCATAGTATATTTCCCACCAGTCTTTAATGTGGGGGGTGACTTTGAGGAGAACAAAAGTAATATTTTCCCTATTGGTAAAATTATGCACTGGAAAATTTCCTTCTAGGATATTTAACCAATTATCTACAACATTTTCATCTATCTTACCTTCAAATATAGGAATGTCAAAGTTCACTTGTACCTTAAATGGGGTGGCACCTCTAAGGTGGATATTGGATGAAGATGCTTCACTCATTGATCCTTGCTGAAGGATCTAGGAAAATTTATCCAACATCTCTTTTCTTTGTGGCTCGAGGGCTTCTTCAAGAAAAACTTTGAAAGGATCTCTTACTCCTTCATCTTTCTTTTCTTCCATCATGGGAGGTCATCAGGGTTGAAAAGGTCGATCTTGCAAGGGTTCAACCAGTTCAAGTTCTAAATCTTTATACACTGAACTCATTGGGGACATGCACAAAAAAAAAAGAAATAGTAGGTCACTGTGTTTACTAATCCAAATTTATGAAAGAATGAAATTAAATACAAATTTAAATAGAAAATAGAGCTACAATGAAAATTGAACTTCAATTCATTAATAACAAATATTCAAAATTGTTTATATGCAAAATGGAAAGAAACTAGCTTGATTAATGGTAGTTATCTCTAAGAAGAGATGTGATGGATACATGCCTTCTGAAATATGTTACAATGAGGCTTAGAGGCCTTTTTATCATAAAGAGGAAGTGTGAAACCTTAACCATAGGAAATGAAGCACCAAACATTTTGGGCCTCATTGGGTGAGTTGGACCGCTAAATTCTCAGGGTCGTAATTTTGGCATACTATCTCCATTTGGTTATCATAATACCTCATTTCAAATATATCCATGAGGAGACAAAGGAAGGATTTATGAAATAGAATTTGGAATTGTTTTGGACTCTTCATTTTCCTAGAAAACATCTTTTAAGACCTCAAAATGGCTCTAGAAGGTTGGGACCCAAAAAATGCCAAAAATAGAAACTTGTGCTAAAATTAAGGAAACTAAAAGGAAACAATGTTGGGGATCCAAGTGGAATAGGCGACTAGACATTAATATCCACCTAGATAAATCCTCCCCCCTTAGGAAGCAATGGTCCCCATTGCATTGAGTGCCTCCATGAGATGGGGAAACTTCTATTGAACTTGGTCCCTAGTGATCCACTTGCCTTCATGTGGGAGTTGGCCAGCTTTGACAACCCGATATAATTGGATCCCATGTTTGAAAGTGTGCTTGATCTGTGTGTCCATGATCTGAACATTTATGGCCTATTCAATGCAATCAAGGTTGAGATTTGTTGGTGTTAGTTTCTCAGCAATGTTTGATGTGTCCAACAATGGTGGAAAGTATAGCCAAACATGGCCCACCTTGAACATTGGGTGCAAGCCAAGGAATGGGGGAATGTTGAGCATGGAAGCATTATCATCCATAGCCTTGGTGATGGTGTAAGGTCCATATTGGAGTGGTCGAAACTTCCGATGGGCTTTGGCAAGGAATTCTTCATATAGATGTAGCCAAACTTTTTCACCGACCTCAAACTTATGTGGCACTTGATGTTAATCATGTCATTGTCTCCACTTGAAATTGGCTTTATCCAAGATGTCATGATCCTATTGCGGATGTGCTAAATGCGTTCAAAACACCTAGTGAATTTATTAGCTTTAGACTGCACATGGGAAATTATTCCTGTGTAGTTGCGAAAGGTAGTGCAACATCAAGGTGACATAATGGTTGAAATACCAAGCCCACTTGAAAGGGGTTGTGGCCAATTGAGCTATGGAGAGCTCTATTATAGTTGTGTTGAACATAAGAAAGAATCTCATCCCATGATCACAGATGGTTATACTTGTACATATGTAGTATGTGTATAATCATCTTATTGATGACCTTTGTCTAGTCATTAGTCTCGGGGTGGAATTCAGCTGACCTAGTGAGCTTAGTGTCCAATAATAACCAGAGGCTCAACCAAAATGTTCTTAATAACCTACTATCCCGATCTGATACAATGGTTTGTGGGACCCTGAAATATACCAAAAATCGTTCAAAGAAGATTTTGGCAGTGGATTATGCTGTGATAATCTTCTTGCAGGTAGCCAATATAGCGATCTTAGAAAAATTTTCAACAACCATAAATATATAGTCGCTATCATTCTTGGTAGAAGGAAGGCCAAACATATAGTCCATGGAGATGAATTCATAGGTTCGGCTAGGAGTAAGCAAAGGAGTATACAGGGATTGCTTCTTAATAATTGGCTTGGAGATGGCACAGAGAATGCAGGATCTGTTATATTTTCCAACATCATGTCAAATACTTTGCCAACAAAAATACTTTCGCAACACTGCCACTTTCTTCTCTACACTAAACTGTCTCGTGACCCAACTATAGTGTGCCTCTCAAATAATTTTGGCATGCTTTCTTGAAGGAACACAAAGGTGTCCCAGATGGCATATGTTGCATAATTGGCATTATCTGGATGGGTAGTGGCTTAGTGAAGGCATCTGCAAGTGTGTTGGAATTGATGTCAACATTCATCCTAGGGATATGTGTTGGGCAGTTGGCATTGCTTAACTGTTGGCAGGAGTGTTGGCATTGATGTCAACCAGACAATATTGGATGCTTGTTGCAGCAGATGTTGGTAGTGATGGCCTAGGAGGATTCCTATGATAGTTGAAATCTTTAAGTAGAGAATTATCATAGCAATAGGCTTAGTAGAAAAACCATAAAATGATGAACTACTGTGTTTGTTAGGGTGGAAGTCCATTGTAGTTGTAGGCTTCATGCAAAGGATCACCATGGTGGGTGTGATTTCAGTTGTTTAGAGAGTCAAGGAGAAAAAGAGTGGAAAAGATACTTGAGCTAAATTTGAGGTAGCATATGGGATCAAAGACTACATTGGATCCTCTCCATTTGAAATTTCTCTGCTAGAGCTTTCCAATGATATGTGAAAGTCCAAAAATGGACTCCTAGTTCAAAAGTTATGGCATGTTGAAGTTCAGGGTTTTGAAGCCTTAGGCAAGGAAGAATATCGCAAATAAGAGATCGACGAACCAGGAATATTGGCAATCACAGATTAGAGTTCTAGTGATATCAGTGATTGCACATCAGCGACACTAGACATATCAGCAATCACAATCAGAGGTTGACACATTGATGTATCAACACATCAGTGGTCAGAGGTCAGTGATCCAGAATATTAATGATCGGGGCATTGACACATTGGTGTATTTTCTATTAGAGCTCGGGGGAGATTGGAACATCAATGATCGCAGTATCACGATTTTCCATATCTTAACCTTTTATAAAGGTGTGATATGGGTAAAACATTGATAGAAGTAAAAGCCGTTGAGAAGGATTATAAAGAATTAACAAAGGATTTAGGTGTAAAAATGAAGGTGTGTGGACCCCTTTCTCTCTCCTCCAATAGGACACATGGTAGCATCGGAAGTCATGCAAATCGTACCATCATCACATCACATATCAGCAATCGAAACTTCTTCATGTGAACCATTTAAAAAGAGTTGCAACATGTGAAAATGTCAATTGCCTTAAAATCTATCAGGAGAGCCAAAAGAGAAATAACAAAGGAATTCATTTTAAAACTAGGGTAGGCGAGCCCTTTTTCTCTCTCCTCTAGGAAGACACATGGTAGCGTATGATTGGTCCTAATAAGGACACATGGCAGTGTCTGGTGGGATTTGATGAGGACACATGGTAGTGTCTGTTTGGCCCTAATAAGGGATAAGTGGCAGCTGACGTCAACATGACATGGTGGTACAGAAGGACTCGTGGCAAGAAGTTTCAACCATATTGGGCAACCTAATGGGCCATATCTGAGTGACACATGTCACCACTCAAGAAGTGTCATGCGACATTGATGATGTCATATCGAAGGTTTTTGATTGGAGGATTATGGTTGTCGGCACTTGGTAAAAATTGAAAAAGGCCGATGAGAGGGGCTCTGATATGTGTTAGTGCACGGTTAAGAGGAAACCAATAGCAAAAGTCATGTAACAGTTAATAAAGGAAAAAGGCCCCTAATAGACTGCTAAAGGACTTAGTGCCTTAAGGCTAAGCCCCCAATCACTGTACCCAATCCTATGGTGAAATATGTGATAAGGAGCTAAACAAAAAAGGGCTAAAGGCCAATAAGAATTGCTTTCATTTTCGTATTTCTTTTAAGTACAAAGTTTTGATAAGGAAAAGACTATGATATTACACTGTGGTGTAAAAATATTTGATATAGCAGTAGAGAGGCTTTAAAGATGTATGGGTCGGCAGTTGAAGAGTAAATGAAGCAAAGGCGTTGGTTGCTATAATGAATGGTGATTGTCAAAGATCTCTGAGACAAGGCAACAAGGACAATGCTCCATAGAAAGGCCATTCCTAAGTATAGAGAAGCCATGTTGAAGTACTGTCAAGATCTATGAGCCATGGATAGACATGGAGAGTCCCAGTGATGGGAGAGTTGCAAACATAGAGGACTATGCCTAGTTTGAGTAAGCAGGGGGACTGAGAATTAATTCTTAGTATGGAGAAAATAATCAGGTGCCCATTCTTTTGTTTATTGTAGTTTTTGGTACATATAAGATGTCCTTTTAGAACTCCTAAATGCCTCACATTAATTATCGACTTGGGTAAGTCTTTTGTTTCAAGAGTGTACATAGTATGTGTAGGTGATGGAAATCATTGTATCTACAGAAAGTAATGCTTTAAGATATCTTATTGATTTCAATACAAGAGTAAACGAATCAAACTATAAACTACCAAACTTGTAACTTCAAAGAATTTAAACTATTCAAGCATCAAAACTTAATCTTAATAAAAAAGATCTAATTGAAATTACAGACCATAAGCACACCAACCAAGTGCACTGTAGCAGTAACCGAGCTCTTTTAGCTGAATAGAAACTTTTGCATAACAGTAATACACCCGATCTAATCAATAATAATGTGGCTATCAATTAACATGAAATAAATCTTATCTAATAATTGAATCAATCTATGACCTAAATAAATGAAACCAATTCAATAGTGATAAGAAATAATACGTGGAATGCACAAACTCAACACCGGTGATTTATATATCAAGTAGATAAATCATAAAACTATAAAAGAAAGTAATTAGACTTGCAGTAAAAAGGTAAAAGTATAAGACAAGGAAAAGCACTGAAATCCACCAGTGACCAGGTCGAAGCCACCAATGATTACTGCCTAGTTACTCAGAATATCATGAGCAAACAAAAATACAAATTATATATTAATCATTAACTCCAAATGTAATTACAGTAATGATGTGTTATTCAGAATAACACTCTATCTCTTAAAATTATAGCTGAGGTAAAAAGGCAGAAGTTTTTCTATTCTATTCGTTTTTCCCCTCTTATAGTCAAAGATGAAAAGAGATAATTGCGATTCCTCAGGATCAGGAGATCTAAGGAATTCACGACCAAATGTTATTATCAGAACAATCTTTCATCCCACGTTGATCCTTCCAATTCACTTCTCAACTGA
Organism: Pinus taeda; assembly: GCA_000404065.3. Lineage (NCBI taxonomy): Eukaryota > Viridiplantae > Streptophyta > Pinopsida > Pinales > Pinaceae > Pinus > Pinus taeda. Next base: position 62,975 of record APFE030606002.1, read on the forward strand.
CCCTAGAAGACGTGCTCTTTTCTCCTTGTTTGGCCTTTATTGTTGAATAGATTGAACAACAATAATCCCATCTGCAACTCTCTACATAAAAAGCAACGAAAGTTAGTTTTGATAGCCAAATCATATCAAAAGCGGTTTCGTTCACTTTCTATCGAAATTCTATCAAAACCTTATTACATCATGGCACAAATGCATAAAAAGGAGGAAAAAGATAATGTATTCAAGGGTAAATTTATACTTTTTGCACAGCCAAACATACTCCCCTGCTTACCTTGTTTCATGTCCTCATGAAAATAAGTAGTTAATATGTAATGTAGTTAAAGAGTAGGCAGGAAATACATCTTCCTTATACAATCTAAAACTATGCTTTTGTATTGAATTTGCAAAGGCTATCCCTCCATGATTGTTAGGCAACTCCTAATCAGAACAGTATCCCTCAAGAGGGTACCAAATAACAGGGCTCCTAAATCGACATCCGAGCCAATGTGTTCCTTCCCTCAAGATAATATTACTGTATGTGACAAAACAGAGTGTCGTAGCTTTAAAATTCCTGTAGCCAAATGGTTCTCTTTTCTTGACACTATTTGATCCGAATTGGATCCTTAAACATTTCCATGACTGTTTCAAATTATGTCATGCTTCAAAATCTTATGAATAATGAACTTTTCAGAAATGACCTTTGGACAATGGCAATTTATGGCCAACACGGAACAAAGAGGACCCTCAGTCAAAGCACGCTGACCATTGGCCCATGGAAACCATGCATGGATGAAAATTGGCAATTAGAATCCCAAATCTAGAAACAGAGGCAGTTTTTGATACACGATTAGCACAAAGCACTAATCATGTATCACAAGGAAAAACTCTTAGTGAAGGAAAGCCCCGAGCGCTCGGTCATGAGGAAAATAGGAAACTGTGTAGAAATCGTCAGAAGGCGGGTCCCGTGCCCAAAATCGGCAGGACATCGCATGCACTTTGAGTGGAAAGTGAGTTTGGCCGAGTTCAACACGATGCCACACACGGGGCGATGTGTGTTTGGTAGATGAGAGAAAAAACCACTTACATCACATGAGAAATGGTCGAGAAACTTACCCACGCAATATAGATGGAGACCGTAGGATCTGGAGGCTCTAGATCAACGACAGAGAATTAACCCAATGGATGATTGGATTCGATGGGGAAATAGACTGAGGCACATAAAAATTGAGATCTGGCATGAACGATGAGCTGGCAGAAGAATCAATTTCACGGGCAAATCACGAAGTAACAGAAATAACAAGCATTTAAAGAAAACTAACACTCAGTTCGTAAGGCAACAAGTGGCCACCTCTTTGTGCAGCATTACACAGTGATGATGACGCAAAGCAGGGGAATTCCAGTGGACCAAGGTAGGTGATCTAGAGATCCAAGAAGAGGAAACAAATAATCAGAGAGCAAATTGGATTTAAGCCATGAACAAACAAAGAGCAGAGGGGACATAAGTAGAGAAAAAGAAGTGAATTGCAGAGAATAGTGAAGCTGAGATGACCTACAGAGCAAAGGCACCATCGAGCAGACAGAACAGAGGGAGTCTGAGAGCCTATGAACTCTAGAGAAGGCTTGATAGGTTCAAGAAACTCCTCTGTGTAGACCTATCAGGTATTGAGTACAAAATTGGACTCATACCACAATGACCAGTCGAGGTTGAGCTTCAGTAAGGGGAGTTTGTGTCCTCTAGAGAATTGGGGGATCCAAACACAATCCTATTGATCATTCTCTATTAAGTGAGACTCAAATTGAGCTCCTTATTATAAAATCTCTGTTTTAAGACACAATAGGAAAGACCACCACTAAAGGTTGGACCAGGAGACGTAGCCCAAGAGGATTGAGTGAAATCCTTATTAAATTTGTTGTGTTTTTTTGTATTTGCTTACTGTGTTTCTCTTACTGTTCCAAGTGCCTCTGTATTTCGCAATCTGTTATGCTCTTAACCTGCAAGATGATACCAGAATACCAAATATGTGAAGAAATATACCCAGAACATAGAACAATGAGAAATAACAACAAGTATTTTATTATTCAGAAAGCAATGTTCACTTGCCTCTTCGAGGGGGCAACCTCTAATAGAGCAGAGCTCAATACAAAATAAGACACAATGCTCCTTGAGGGGAGTCTCTATCCTTTATATAGGATTCATACATACAATACCATGGGGAAATACCATGGTTCTTATTAATACCATCTATCTAATACCATGGCCCATTTGCAACTAACTGTGGTCCCTTCATTAAATGCGGGTTAACCACTTATAATTATTAATATGGGCTTTATTGACTCTTTACTTAATTATAACTATGACTCGATCATATTATATAAATAAGGGGGTTAGGGTGGGACCCTAACATGCCCTCCCCCATAAGCATAGCCTTGTCCTCAAGGCTGAGGCTGCGGAAACTGCTGAAGAATAGTGGCTGGTTCCCAGTTTGCATCTTCCGGAGAGGTGTCTTTCCACTTGACGAGGACTTCCTTGATCATGTGACCATGCAGGTGTTGTTCTTGAGTGTCAAGAACCTGTTCAGGTTGGAGCCAGATTGACCCTTCTTCGTCCAATTCAGGTAGACTAATTTGAATTCTGCAATTGTTCCCAATCACTTTCTTGAGGCATGAGACATGGAAGACTAGATGGATTTTTGTAGTGGGTGGCAAAGCTAGCTTGTAGGAAACTTCTCCAATGCGCTAAAGTACTTGATACAATCCGTAGAATTTTGGAGATAGTTTCTGACAACCCTTGGCTCTGAGTGATGTTTGCTTATATGGTTGTAGCCTCAAAAATAAATTGGCATTCTGAGTGATGTTGATCTACCTGTTGCTTCATGCGATTTTAAGCTTCATGAAGATTCTCTCTAAGGTGGACCAGCATGGTTGTGTGGTTTTGTAGAAGTTGATCCATTGCTTGTACCTTCAAGCATCCCTTGATATAAGAAGTAGGGGAAGGAGGGAATTGACCATAAAATGCTTCATATGGAGTCATTTTTGCAGTGGCATGATAGTTGGTGTTATACCACCATTCAACTAGAGGTAACCACTGTACCCAGAGATGTTTCTTTTCTAAAGTGAAACACCTATGGTAGGTTTCCAGACATTTATTGACTGCTTTAGTTTGACCATCAGTTTATGGATGATAATAAGTGCTGCGTTGTAGTTGGGTACCTTGTAGCCTGAAGAGTTCCTGCCAAAAGTTACTGGTGAAGACTGGGTTACGATCAGACACAATGGAAGTGGGCATGCCATGCAATTTGAAGATCTGATCCATGAAAGATTGAGTGACCAAAGTCGGTGTAAAAGGGTGGGGTAGGGCACAAAAATGAGCATACTTAGAAATTGTATCCACAACCACCATGATGATTGACTTGTTTCCTAACTTTGGAAGACCCGTAATGAAATCCATACAAACCTCCATCCAGATTGAGGCTGGGATGGGAAATGGCTGTATTGTGCCTGGGAATTTGACTGTTTCTCCTTTGTGGTGCTGAGAAACGTCACATTCAGCTACAAAAGTAAGAATGTCCTTTTTCACGCCTGTCCAAAAAAAATGATCTTCGAGTGCGAGCATACATCTTCTGAAAGCCCGAATGTCTTGCAGTGGGAGATGAGTGCAACTCTGCCAAAATGCGGCTTTTGAGGGTGGATGTTGGTGATATTATGACTCTGTCCTTGTAGCAAAGAATCTCATCCTGCCACGAGTAGCCTGCTTGGAATTTGGATCTGCCTGCGATTGATTAATGAGTTGGGAGAGCCAGGGATGTGAAAACCATTCCTTGTGAGCCTCTTCAATCCATTCTGGAATGGGAAGGGAAATTGTGAGCAGGGTACTTTCCTCCTCAAATTGGCGGGATAATGCATCTGTACAATATTTTCTCACCCTTTCTTGTAAATGATCTCATAATCATATCCCAGCATTTTGGCGAGCCATTTATTTTGTTGTGGTAAGGATATGCACTACTCCAAAAAATATTTAAGGCTTTGATGGTCTGTGTGGATTTGGAAATGTCGCCCCAATAAGTATGGTCGCCAAGTATCTACTGCATGTAAGATGGCCATCATCTACTTCTCATAGGTAGATTGTCCCAGATTATTTCCACTTAGTGATTCGGATCTTGGGAGGAGGCCCCCAAGATCTAAAAGATTGAAATGGATCTTGGGAGGAGAGACCCCCAAGATCTGAAAACTTGAATTGCCAGAAGAAAAATAAGAGGAGAATGCCCAATAAACAAAACCACAAAGAAACTTTTTTTATTAAAACCCAAGTGGAAATAAACCAGTTAGGGCAATGGTAGCTTATCTCTGAGAAGAGATGTGTGGCTACATGCCTCTGAACTGTAAAGGCTACATTGTGGCGGATAATCTGTCCTTTTACCAAATGTGACTTGTTACTTATAGTATTTTTCTAGTTATAATACCATGGGTCAATTCCATGGGTGAATGAATACCATGGGTGGATTTTACAATACCACGGGCAGATGCCATTTACAATACCATGGGTCAATTCCATGAATGAATACCATGGGTGGATTTTACAATACCATGGGCAGATGCCATTTACAATACCATGGGTAAATTCCATGGGTCAATGAATAATATGGGTGGATGAGTACCATAGATAACCAATACAAGGGGCCATTTTCCATTCGGATCAATTAGAAACACAACAAGTGCTCAACAATGAATTTAAGAAACCCAAGTCATGAGCCCAGTCAGTACCGGAGTTTAAAGAGATACAATAGCAGGTAAATGAGTCTACGTGGGACTTTGATCATAGACTAAAGTGTCTAATTCAACAGGCTAACATGAGAATTGTAGATGATCAAAATAGGGATTGGTACATTGCTTCACTCCTACCTCATCTGATATTCCCACTGTCGCAACCGAAAATAGGAATGCAAGTTGAAGCCTTGGAGATTTCCATGTGATTGGAAGCTTCACCTGTGTAGGATATGAATCTAGGGGTACGATAGATTCAGTCACAACTATTCAACCTACATATGGAGTTACAGAGCCTTAATAATGGAAAGGAAGTCCAGCTCGAGGTGCGTGGAGGTTTGGTGCCTGAAATGTAAGGGTGGTCATGATAAGGACCATTGTCTAGTATACTAGAATTATCTTAATGGGGGAGGTCCTGCCACACTGAAGCCAGAAAAGACCGTAGGGCCAAGCAAAAGAGTAGCCTTATCATGTGCTATTTGTCAAATTTGTAGGAAGCACGTGACTGATAACTGTGATCTCCTACAAAACTTTGTGTAGACCTCCTAATAGTTGTTTTGTATTTTTTGCAAGTTGGTTGTACGTGATGAGTGAAGCTGCTGAAGCTATGAGCTAATGATGGAGGACCCCTACATATAGAATTCAGGTGGAAAATAGGCCTCAATATTAGGGTGCGGGTGTA
>APFE030606002.1:69606-84469 GCA_000404065.3 Pinus taeda
AAACCCAAGTGGAAATAAACCAGCTAGGGCAATGGTAGCTTATCTCTGAGAAGAGATGTGTGGCTACACGCCTCTGAATTGTAAAGGCTACGTTGTGGCGGACAATCTGTCCTTTTACAAATTGTGACTTATTACTTATAGTATTTTTCTAGTTACAATACCATGGTTCAATTCCATGGGTGAATGAATACCATGGGTGGATTTTACAATACCACGGGCAAATGCCATTTACAATACCATGAGTAAATGAATAATATGGGTGGATGAGTACCATGGGTTGATGCCATTTCCCATTCAGATAACCTCTGTGGCGCCTCCGCACTGCACCTTCTGTGGTGCCTCTGTGGCGTCTCCGCACTGCGCCTTCTGTGGCGCCTCCACACTGCGCCTTCTATAGCGCCTCTGTGGCGTCTCCGCACTGCGCCTTTTGTGGTGCCTCCACACTGCGCCTTCTGTGGCGCCTCTATGGCATCTTCGCACTGCGCCTTTTGTGGCGCCTCCGCACTGTGCCTTCTATGGCGCCTCTGTCGCATCTCTGCACTGCGCCTTCTGTGGCGCCTCTGCGCTGCGCCTTCTGTGGCACCTCCGCGCTGCGCCTTCTGTGGCACCTCCGCACTTCCGCAGCTGCAGCGCTCGAGAGATCACCCTTCACAGATTCGCTTTCAACTTCCCTTTCATAGATCAAACTTTGAAAACAATAACCCAATATTTCAGATCTTAAGATATTCGATTTGCAAGAATGAATTAGCCAAGTGATCTCCTTTGCTTTATATAGGCACGCTTATTCCTAAAATCATGGATCAATACCATAGATAACCAATACAAGGGGCCATTTTCCATTCAGATCACTTATTTATTGGCTCGTGAAGGCCAAGGGTCAACCTTCTTGCATTAAGACCACCCCAATGCTCGTACCCAAAGCATCACATTCAATCACAAAAGATTTGGTGAAGTCGGCTAGTGCTAAGACTGGAGTGGAACACATGGCATGTTTGAGAGCTATAATGGAATGAATTTTTCTTGAGGAGTTGAGAGAGGGGCCTAGCAGTGCGACCATAATTGTAGACAAATTTGTGATAGTAGCCTACGAGACCCAAAAATCCTCTCAAGCTCTTCAAGGTCTTAGGTTGAGGCCAATCCTACATTGCCTGGATCTTTTTGGGGTCCACCCTGACACCTTCACGCCCCACAATGTGGCCGAAATACTCAAGTTCTTCCATGCCAAAAGAACACTTGGACATCTTGACAAATAATTTATGCTTGTGGAGTAGTTGTAAGAGTAGATCTACATGCTAAAGATGCGCGGCCTAGGTGCGACTCTAGATGAGGATGTCATCAAAGAAAACAAGGACAAATTTTCTGAGATATGGTTTGAGCAGGTGGTTCATAAGGCTCTGAAAAGTGGATGTGGCATTACAAAGACCGAATGGTATGACCTAGAGCTCATAATGGCATTCATGAATTCGGAAAGCAGTCTTTGGAATGTCGACCTCTTTCATGCAAATTTGGTGGTAGCTTGAGCGAAGGTCGAGCTTAGTAAAGAATTGAGCCCCATTTAGTTCATCCAACAAATCATTGACAACCGGGATAGGAAATGTATCTATGACTGTCAATTTATTAAGGGCCCTGAAGTCTAGACACATACACCATTCCCCATCTTTCTTGAGCACCATGAACATCGGCAATGAATAAGGACTAATGTTGGGATGAATGATGCCTGCTTCCAAGAGTTCCTTAATTATTTTTTCTATTTCGTTATTTTGGGTGAAGGGATATATATATGGGCACACATTTGGTGGTTGGGCACCTGGAACCAAATTAATGCTATGATCATGTTCCCCTCTTGAGGGTGGAAGCTCATGAGGCTTGTCAAAGATTGGCAGATGGTTGTTTAAGATCTGGTGCATCTCAGGATGAATATGAAGAGAATTAGGTTCGAAGGCCTGGATGGCATTAAATTGAGCTATAACTCTATGGTGGCCCTTTTTTTAACAATTTTTCCATCCAATGTGAGCTTATGACAGAGGGAGCTCCCGCCTAGAGTCCGCGGAGGGTATGTGTGTGGTTGCACTTCTTAAAGCTCATATATAACTCTTGGAAATCCATTGTGATTGGGTGAAGTGTGTGAAGCCATTCAGCACCAAGGACAATGTCACACCCTCCCATGTGTTTGGCAAACATGTGGTTCTTTAACTGATAATCCCCCATTTGAAGTTTGACATTTTCACAGTGGCCTTCACATTTCATTGTTCCCCCATTAGCAATTTGGACTTGGAAGTTAGAAACTGCTCAGACAAAACAATGCACTACTTCCACAACTCTTTGATGGATAAAATTATGTGCACTTCCACTATCAATCAAGACTATTACTGGGCTATGATTAATAAAACCTTAGATTTTGAGAGTTTGAAGGGAATAAATCCTTGCCAATGCATGCAGCAAGATAACTGGTTCTTCAGGTACATTGTCTTGTTGGTTGTCCTCTTCTTCCTCTTCTGGTTGCTCAAGTGGTGGGGCTTCCTCCGATGAATTGTGATCAGTAGCATCAATTTGAAAGAATTTGGACTCCTTGCATTTATGCCCGGGGGAGTATTTCTCATCACAGTAGTAACATAATCCTTTCTTTCTTCTTTCTTCCATTTCTGTTGGTGTCACCTTTTGAACCTTGAGTGTTTGGGTAGTGCTTTGAGGCTGTGGGGGCGACCCTTAGCAATGAAATTTGGGTGATTGGACTGGGCCGCTAACACACGTTTGACTTCATGAGCTATCCTGCAAGCATGTAGCCATGAGCTAGGGTGGTGCAGTTGGACATGGGCTTGTATGGATTCTTTGAGACCATTGAAAAAACATTCCACATAGAACTCATTGTTTAGACCTCCAGTGTAGAAAGCTAAGGCTTCAAAGGCTACAATATATTCATTCATTGTTCTTATCTATCGAAGCTTAGTGAGATGACCCAAAAATTCAGATTCATGGTCAAAGTGATCCATAAGAGCTTTTTTGAATGTCTCCCAAGTCAAGGGCCTTCCATACCAATGTTGATGCCATTGCCACCATTGCTATCTTTCATTGTCGAACTACATGATACCCACACTAAGCTAAGTCGCATTATCCAAGATGTAATTCAGTGTGAAATATTGCTCCATTTGTGCTATCCATGTGGTTGGGTGAGAGCCATCAAATTTATACATGTCCAGCTTGGGTGGTCACAGATGGGATTATTGGTGGGTGCCAAAGAGGTGAAGAGACTGGCTAGACTCACCCTCACTGTTTTCATTGCCAATATATGCCTCCTTGCGTGCCTCCACCTTGCCCTTAGAGAGTGTTGCATTTAAATCCTTTAGCTGCGACACGACCTATTTCAAGGCTGATTCAAAGCTGTCCATCTTCTCATTCACCATAGCTTGAGCTCTAGTTTGTACCATGCACCAAGCCGATGTACTTGAAATTTGGAACCACCTGAATTTTTTGGCACTAAAAATTGAATGGTACCACCTTGCTCAGCTCATTGTCCTGATTCTTATGGGCTAAGTCACCAATAAGCACCTCGAGGGGTCTCAAATTTTTTTTTTTCACTCCGAAAGGAGTTTTACTCCTTGCTCAGGAATATTGTAGTAGCCAAATCCTAGAAATGTCAATGCTGCCAAAAGTCTTGCAAAAATAACTCCCACGTATAGGAATCCACACACTACTCAGATCTGGATGGCGGATCTGATGGATTTAAGAGATTTGAATGGCTAATCTGATAGATCTGAATGGAGGAACTGATTGCTGCTATGGATCTGATGGATCTAATAGATCTGAATGCATGTTATGATAAATATGAATGATGGAACTGATTGCTACTACTGTGACAAAAACCCACTTGCAAGATCTGATCTGGCAAAGGTTATGTGTGATCTAGAGATTGAGAAGGGAACTATGGTCTCCAGGAGTGTCAGGTGCTACAGATCGCAATATACATAAGGGTTTGACAGTAGTACTCAGCCCAATTTTTTAGGGCACTAACTAAGGAGGATCAACCGTACCCTTATCCATACAACTCGACTACCCTATCGTATGTGCAAGTAATCTTTCCGAGTGTTGTTCTCAATGTACTATAGTAGAAATATGGTCGACAATTTATCTATGGTGCAGTTTCAAGGGAGCTAGGGGGCTTCCGATATACCCAGAGGGTACTTGGAAGACACTTCGTGCACAGTTCTGTCTAATGTGCTACTAGTCGAAGGGGTACCCACAAGGGTTACAAGGGAGTCCAACAAGTGTGACCACCTCTTGTATTTCCTGCATGGATGCCTCCACAAATCCATAGGTTTATGTGCTCAACAACGGATCCTGTGGTTTAAAGACGCTGGAACATGTCTCTAGCCAAATTTTTTTTGCTAAAAATTGGAGATCCCACCGGCCCTGGAAAGCGCTCTGGTACCACTTGTTATGCTCTTAACCTGCAAGACAATACCAGAATACCAAATATGCAAAGAAATATACCTATAACATAGAACAATGATAAATAATAGCAAATATTTTATTATTCGAAATAAATGTTCACTTGCCTCTTTGAGGGGGCAACCTCCAATAGAGCAAACCTCAATACAAAATAAGACACGATGCTCCTCGAGGGGAGTCTCTATCCTTTATATAGGATTCATACATACAATACCATGGGGCAATACCATGGTTCTTATTAATACCATCTATCTAATACCATGTCCCGTTTGCAACTAATTGTGGTCCTTTTATTAAATGCGGGTTGACCACTTACAATTATTAATATGGGCTTTATTGACTCTTTACTTAACTATAACTATGACTTGATCCTATTACATAAATAAGGGGGTTAGGGTGGGACCCTAACACAATCTTATCGATCCATTGCTTAAAAGAACATAGGCACACCCCAACACATGGGTCTGTAATACCTTCATTAATTAGTTGAGATCATTCACGAGTGATTTTTAGATCAAGTGGTATCAGAGGTCTGGGTTGTTTAAGGTTAGACAAGTTTGTGCTGGATTTTGTTTTTGAATGCTAACTAGATCAAAGCTTAAATTGGGAGAAGGAAAGTTGGTTGAGACTAACCTAGAAATTGGAAGAGTCTATCCTCAGAAGAAAATGTCAGAGGAAATTCCCTTGGGGCTAGACCCTCAATTCATAGATAGTTTCTTGGCCATGAGGTCCATGGTGGAGGAAATGTATAGGGACTTTAGGAAGCATAAAGATGAGGACTCATCAGGCTCCAAGAAAGATAAAGGAGAAGAAGACTCTCTCCTCCATGACAACTCAAAAGGCAAAGGGAAAGAAGAAAGCTTTCTCACACCTCCTAATAGCCTTGAACATAAAAAGAAGACATCCTTGATCAAATTAGATGTTAAATTTGATTTACCAATATATGATGAGAGTTGAATGTAGAGAAGTTGGATAATTAGATCAAACAAATTGATGTTTATTTTAGAGTGCAGAATATCGACTCAAACAAGATTAAGATTCAGCTGGCTAGCCTACGCCTTGGTTTGGTGGGAAGGTAGGACACAAGCTGACATGAAGAAACATGGTAACATTCTTTCTATCTAGAGTGAATTTGTTTTTGCAATCAAAAAGCAATTCTATTGACTAGCTTACATGCAGCAAGCCATGATGAGCTGGCAAACTCTTCACCAATTGAAAGGGCAAGGTGTACAGGGTTACACTCAAGAATTTAGGAAGAGAGCTTTAATTCTAGGAATTTCATTAGACTCACCTGAGACTCTGTTGAAGTACATAGGTGGTCTACACAGCTACATGAGGCACACTATCCTCATGTTTAATCCCACTAGTATAGATGAGCTATATGTCCAAGCTACACATCTAGAAGCTAGAGGAAAGAATGGGAACCCAAAAGTTGGAGGATCATCCAAACCCATTGCAAGCAAGAATAAGGAGAAAAGAAAACATAAATGGAAAGAGAGGAAGGCCAACACTGCATAGAAAAGCAAGTCTTCATGCACTCACTATAAGAAGGATGGGCATGATGATGAGCACTGTTGGATTTTTCATCCCGAGATAAGACCTAAGAAGTTCGAGGGCAAGAAGAAGAAGACTATTGTAGCTATTCAAGAAGATTTGGGGTCGAACTCAGGAGATGAAACAACAATTGCAGCGACAGGTATTAAAGGTAAAAATTCTGAAGCATCTACTAGTAATTCTACACAATCTATTAATGATGAGGAAAAAGAGAGAAAAAGACATGAGATTTTCCATATTCGAGTTATTTCCAAGCATCAAAAGATTGATACTTTGTTTGATAGTGGCTCACAAGTAAATTTAATTTCTGAAGCAATTGTAAATAAGTTGGGATTATTGACTACACCTCACAAGAAACCATACCCATTAGGTTGGTTAAGTGATAAAGCACAACTACAAGTGACTAGACAATGTAAACTTAAGTTTTCTTTTGGGTCAACATTTGTAGATGAGTTTAAGTTAGATATAGTTCCTCTGGATATATGTGGAATTGCTTTAGGAATTCCTTACTTGTATTATAGAAAAGCTATTTTCTATAGAGTTGAGAACAAGTATCTACTCATTAAAGATGGAATCGAATACTTTGTAAGAGCTCATAAGCTCAAGAATAATTATACTCTCATAAACTCAGGGCAGATGAAAAAAATTGTAAATTCATGCAAACAATTTTTACTGATGGTTGTAAAGGAAAAGAAACCTGATAAAACCAATCTGTTTGAGGTCTGTGATGCTAAACAACAAGCTGATTTAGAAAAAATTGTTTCAGAATATGATATCTTGTTTCAAGAACCTAAAGGTCTACCACCCAAAAAGGAAATAGTGCATGATATTAATTTACAGCAAGATGCTCCATTGCCTAACATTGGAATGTATAGTATGTCCTCTTTAGAGAATGCTGAAATCAAGAAGTAGGTGCAGGAGTTGCTCGAGAAGGGATTCATTAGACCTAGCACATCACCATGTGGGTCTCCAATAATTTTGCTGAGAAGGAAAGATGGCTTGTGGAGAATGTGCATTGATTACTGAGCACTGAATAAGATAACGATCAAAATTTGTTACCCCTTCCTCGCATAGATGACCTATTAGATCAATTGAAACAAGTTATTTATTTTTCCAAGTTAGACTTGCATAGTGAATATCATCAGGTAAGAGTTGCAAAACAAGATGCATGGAAGACTACTTTCAAAACAAAGCAGGGACTGTATGAGTGGTTGGTTATGCCTTTTGGCTTAACTAATGCTCCTGCTACTTTCATGAGAATAAGAATGATGTACTCAGACCTTTTCTTGATGATTTTGTTATTGTATATCTGGATGACATTCTTATATTTAGCAAAATGTGGGAAGAAAATTTAAATAATGTTAAGCAACACTAGATGTTTTGAAAAGAGAAAAACTTTATGTTAAACTCTCAAAATGTGAATTTGGCAAAAAATCTTTGAATTATCTAGGTCATATAGTAGGGGGTGGTGAATTGAAGATAGATCCCTGTGAGGTGGCAGTCATTGTAAACTAGCCTAAACCAAAATCTGCTACAGAATTTAGAAGCTTCTTAGGAGCAACATAATGTTGGAGAAAGTTTATTTCTAACTTTTCCTTAATTGCAGCTCCCTTACATGATTTAGCAGGATTGAAAAAGGCGTTTTAGTGGGGAGCAAAATAGAAGAAAGCCTTCGACACCTTGGAAGAAAAGATTAGTACAATGCCAGTACTAGCACTGCTTGATCTTCAAAGACCATTTGAGATCCAAACAGATGGGAGTGACTATGCCATGGGAGCAGTGTTGATACATCATGGTAAACCCATATGTTATCATTTTGAGACATTTAATTTTGCAGTAGTTAACTATCCAACATATGATAAATAATTGTATGCATTAGTATAGAGTGTGAAAAAGTGGAAACATTACTTAATGGGCAAAGAGACAGTCATACGTACTAATCATCGACCACTTCAATATCTACACTCCCAAAATAAGTTGCAACAATCAAGACACTATAGGTGGATGGGTTTTCTACAATAGTTTCATTTAGTCATCAGATATAAAAAGGGCATATAAAATAAAGTTGTAGATATGTTGTCTAGACCTATTATAAATGCATCCACTATACTTAAGCATAATTCAGTACTGCATGAGAGCTACATTGAACAATATGCTCAAGATATAGATTTCAAAGATGTATATGCAAGTTTAAGTCAAGGACAATGAGTAGAAAAATTGGATTATCACATTAAGGACCAACTCTTGTATCATTGTGGGAAGCTATGCATTCTGCAAACTGAAAGAGTAAAGATAATTCGGGAAGCACACACTTCTCTAATATTAGGTCACTTTGGTGTAAGTAAAATGGTTGCACAACTGCAAAGATTTTGTTATTGGCCAAAAATGAATGAGACAATTTCTAGATATGTAATAGGGTGTACCATGTCTGCTAAAAGCAAGCCCAACAATAGAAAACTAGGCTTGTACACTCCACTGCTAGTTCCTTCTCATCCTTGGGAAACTGTTTCCATGGACTTTGTTGGAGGACTGCCTAAATCTAGGAAAGGTCATGACTATTTATATGCTGTTGTGGATAGGTTCAGCAAAATGTGTATTTTGATACCTTATAATAAACAAATTACAGCTGAACAAATTGCAAAGTTGTTCTTTCAACATGTATGGGTTCATTTTGGGTTACCCACTTCCAATGTATCTGATCAATACACCCGATTTGTTGGGAAGTCTTGGTCGAGTTTGTGGGAATTGATGGACACCAAATTGAATAAAAACACAGCCTTTCATCCACATACAGATGGCCAGACAGAAGTAGTCAATAGGACAATGATCCAATTGCTTAGAGGCTATTGCAGCAAGCATCCCAAACTTTGGGGTGAACATTTTTGTTATGTGCAACATGCTTACAACCAAGCAAAACATTCTTCTACATAGAGATCTCCTTCTGAGACTTGTTTTGGTTTCAGACCAAGGTCTCCCTTGGATTTTGTCTTTGTTAAAGACATAGTAGTTGATGGACATAGTGATATGGACAAGGCAACCAAGTTCATTGAACAAATCCAAGATATTCACCAGGCAGTACAGGAATAACTGGAAAAGAGCCAATCCAAATACAAGGCAAGGCATGACAAGCATCAGATGGAGAATAGTTTCCAAGTTGATGATCAAGTCTGGCTATATATCAAAAAAGACAGAATGCAAGGTGAAGGTAAAAAACTAAGGCCAATAAGGTATGGACCTTTCAAGATACTTAAGAAAATTGGTGAGAATTCTTTTCACCTTGATTTACCAGCTTACATGCACATCTACTCTATTAGCCTCCTGCTGCAGCAGGTTACTCATCTTTCACGATTGACATTTTTACATGCCAAATATGTCATTCTTTGCATGCTGCAATGTTTCATATTTGCTACGGATGCCAGAAAAGGATGCCAGGAGAATGTGCCGCTTCTAGTGCCACTACTGTGTTCCAATTTTGATATACTATTCCATTTTGGAGAACTTTCGGTTAAAGGGAGGTCCAAACAGTTTAATCTTGGTCTCCCTAGGTTTCAATTTTCTGTTTTAGAATATAGCTTACATCTTGTCAACAGCTTAATCTGGCAGTTTTAGACAGGTAGAGAGCAGGTGCTCAACACTTAATCTGAGCCCTGATGAAATAAGTGTAGATGTATAGGAGGACATAATAAGGAAAAGTTGAAAGCTGGGTCGCGTCTGTGCACCCAACAAAGGAGTGTAGAGTGGTTGGGTAGGTTTGAGGTTGCAGAATTTTGATTTGTGATCAATTTCATGTTTTCAAGTGTCATATCTATTCAAGTCACAATTATCAGGCAGTCACCATTTAAAGACTCAAGCGAGGCATGACTAATTTCCCCCTTCTTCCTTATTCCCCAAGACACTCACTAATCTCCCTGAAGAGATCAAGATCTACTTGATGCCTCTTAGATTCATCATTTTCCATATCATTCACCTTGGTAAAGATCTGCTTTACTCAAGGAATATTCATACTCCCTTTATGGATCATTGTTTCCCTTAATATCCTAAGATTCACCCACTTAGTGCTTTCTAATCATGGTCATATTAACTACTAACTTACTATATAGCTCCCTATATATCTCCCCTTCCCCTACTAAAACTATGTTAATAACTCCCCTACATACTTATCTCCTCCCCTTGGTTGAAAGATAACCATAAGTACACTTGGGAATTGCTAAGTTTGTCTAAAACATAGCAAGAATCCTGATCTTGCCCCTTTAAAACCACCTTCCAATGCAATGGACTCCTTCCAAAGAATGAAAATTTTCCTTTCTAGGTTATCGGACCCTCCCAAGGCCTCAAATACTCTTAAAAAACGTATATACCTTTCTTCCGATTGCAATAATCCTTGTCGACTGCCTTAACATTCTTCCAATCCCTGTGGATTCCCCTCCGACGCGATTATCACTGTCACAGGCCTCAAAGTAATGTTTCTCATTCTTGTCCTCCTCGATGTACGCTCCGCCGATATCATTTCACAAATCGGCATATCACAATACTATATGCCACATATATATGCCCATTCCCCTTTTTGTCGATGCGATATCACAAGTCGGCAATCGGTGGTCGCAAAAATCACGTTCCCTAAATGCATGCCGCTTCCTCTTGCCCCGACACGACATTTCCATCGCATCAAAGGAGCATATCGCATCAAAATGCTTCCTTGCCGCATGCCTCCATTCATTCATATATTTCACTTAAAACATGATTTATCATTAAAACAGGTTTTACTGCAAATTCATTGCAGATTACAACATTTCAATTACCTCTTTCGCATCGTAGAAACATATAAGGCACCTTGCCATGTCACCCTGCTGATGTCATCCGCCGTACCAGGACTCACCGCTGACATCATGCTGATGTCACCCACCAAAAAAGGGCGCGCAAGCGTGAAAATGCATCTTAGGAGGCCCGAATGCAAATTCTAAGGCAGTTTTTGATGCGCGATTAGCGCTTAGCGCTAATCGTGCATCGCTGCGGGAAATAGGCCAAAGAGGGTAATCTTTTGATTCCATAGCCGTTTTTGCGCTGAAAAGAGCAGAAAAGGCCTGATTTTGCAGTTTTAACGCATCAGAAGAAAGAGAGAGACCCGGTTCAGGCATTAAAGAGTATCAGAGCAAATGTGAAGCCAAAATCCATGTCAAAGAGTATCAGTGTTGCAGCGAAGCGTATCAGTAAAGATCTTCTCAGGGCTCGAGGCAAATAAAACATTAAAAGAAATCCTTGAAAGTCAAGAAGTAGTTAAGGAACCATTCAAAGCCCATCATCACAGTGAATGCACATTAAAACTCACATAAGATCAGTGGACCAAAGCTCAAAGCTCAGTTATTGCAACAACACTGCACCAAGTCACATAGGACACTACATTAAGTCCTTTCGATCTAGTTGCTTCTGGCTCAGTTCAATAGATATTTTATTTTGCATTTAATTTCACCACAAGTTTAGCTTTTTCCCGTAGACCTGTTTAGGTCGGTTGTAATAAATACTTCTGGATATTTTTCCTATAAAGACAACCCTGAACAATGTAACAATGGTTTGTTTTTGTTGGTTGGATGTTTTTCTTGAGCAGAGACTCGCACTGTATATTTGAAAATTTCTATAATCAAAGACTGCTTACGAGCTTAGAGAATGAATTGTGTACTGCGTTTAATGGTTGAAGAGTGACTGTGGAATTATTGTGCTGACACATGACTCAATAAGTGTTTCTTACCTCTGTTTTTCCATTCATATATCATTATCTAAGCAGCAGAAAGAAAGATTATCTTAGAACTTGTTTAATTGCACTCTATGCTCAATTTTTGCTGTTTCTTTATGTTTTCATCTGTTTTAGGCATAAATATGAATTCCATATGGCTCATATTTTCCCTAGTTCACCATGTATGATAGTTATCGAGGGATTCTTAACTGCCCCTAGATAGAGCTCATTTCCTTCCCTCTGTTAAGCTGATTGAGAGATTCTTAATTGCCTCTCATTCCTTACATTTCACTCCATCTCTTTAGCCTGAAGGTTGTTTCATCTGCAGCTACCTTGCTCCATATTCCTCTTGTGATCAAAAGGGCCTACCTGTGGTTCTACTCCTTGACTCCATGCCCAATGGTTTGAAACTTATCACTCTACGCATGCCTCTCCACTTAAATGCATCTTCCTTCCATTCAAACACCACCCAAACCTAAACAAAACCCACTGAACCCAATAGCTAGCCTAAAATCATCATCAACAAAGCTAAATCATCAAGAGAGAGCCCTCTCTGATTATAGGTGGGCTGGAACCTGTAATCCAAAGGTTGGTTTGTGGTTACCTCGGCCGTATCCCTTCAAGAGCTTAGGGACAACCTGAGTGATAACATAATGGTGAATCCACTAGGGAACTCCTCAGATAAACTCACAATACCAGTCCGAAGCTCCGCAGAGAAAGAAACTGACCTTTAAAAAGTTTTTGTTTAACCTGTATTGTTAGAAAAATTCCCAAAAAAAAAACAAGCTAGAAGCTGGCTCCCAAGAAGCATTCACGTTACACGAGATCAAATCCAGATCCGAATCCCCCAACTGTCTTTGAAAACCCCAATATAATCCCTAAGATCCTTAGAAAACAAGAGCAACACGAAGGTTTGACTGCTTCCAGTCCTGAAACAGTTCAGTGTAGCCATTTAGCAACCCTTGTTAAAGTTCTGTTCCGTTTAAACCCTACTTCCCCTTGTTCATCATCCACTTCTACAAACCCTGATTCCACACCTCCATCCACTGTGCATACCACCACGACTACTCCAAATATCCCAGTTTCCCCAGTTGTTCCACTTATCCCTGTTGTTCCACTCATTCGTGTTAATATGACAAATAGATATGCACCTTTACAGCTGCCTGTAAATCCCAGGGCTATGCCTCAGGATTACCAGAAAAAAAATCACCTATTTTGATGGCACAAATGCCTGCACATCCCTTCAACATACAAAGAAAATGCAGGACTACTTTGAGAGTTATGAGATTGATGACGATAGTGTAAGAATGAAGATTTTTGTCCAAAGTTTGACCGATGCTATTAGGACTTGGTTTAGAGCACTCCCAACCAATACCATAGGAGACCGAGAAGCCTTATATCAATCATTTATCAATAGATGGGAGAAAAAGAAAGAACCCTTGCACATATTATCTGAGTATGACACTATCAAACGAGGCCCTCAGGAAACTGTTTTGGACTACGGTGCAAGGTTCAATAATCTCTACAATGCGATACCACAGAACTTATGACCTCCACCTGATATTGCTTTATACAAATTCCCTGATGGTTTTGATGCTGAAATGGCATATCAGTTAAGGGAAAGAGCCCCTCAAAGTCTTGCAGAAATGTAGAATGTTGCTGTTAGTGTGGAGGCAAACCTAATTGCCAAAAGAAACAGAGCTAGAACCGAGAGAAGAACTACCTTTAACGAAGAACCCTCAGCCTTATACCAGAAGTTAGATGCTATTATCAATGGCATGCATAGGCTGGGAGACAGAGTAGAGTGTGTTGAGAGGAAATCATCATGGGAAGGGCAACAGCCCAACACCATAAGGAATCCAAACTTCAGGAAACATCAAACCACAAATTCTTTAAGGGCTAGTCCTGACCATGATATTAGGCCTCCTTTCCATGAAAACTATGCAAAGGAATCCACATCCAGTGATGCCACAAAAGAGACTCACATGAACTTGATAGATTCGAAAAATGAGCAGCAAATCTTTCTCACTCAAGAAGACCAAGACTACCCCGATATAAAACAATTTCAGACCAAGACGGGAGAGTCTTTTGATTTTAAACAAGGCTATGATTCTGCTGTGTATGAGGTCCACAAACAATATAAGCTGAGAACAAGGACCATTGATATCCCTGCACCTAGCAAAACAAAGGACAGCAAACAACCCAACAAGATTAAAGGCAAAGTTGTCATAACAGAACCAACTGATATTGCTGTCCCAAAACCGTATCAAGTCACTGTAGAGGACATATCAGACATACAGCCTCATACTAACCAGCCTCTACCTCCTTCTTCCTCAAAAGAAAATTTGAACAGCATTCCAAAAAATCTTCCCAAAACAGAAATACCACAAACTATCATTCACCATAACATAGACAATCCAAAGGAAAGCACAGAGACTACTCGTGAAAAGGAGAAATCTGCTACTAGTAATGCAAAGAATCCATCAGAAAAACCATTCAATTTAGAAGTAGAAATTGGAAAACTTAAAATATTCATCCCCCTCTCAGAACTTACCGAACATGATGTATATAGGCAAAAAATTCAGAGATCACTTCAACTATCAGAGGTCAGGGATGATGTAAATGTTCTAGATGACACCCCTAAGCTACTGTTTGGTCCAGAAGTTAATGGAAAAAAACACATGGATCTGTTCCACCTTTTTATGTCAGTCTGCACATACATGACAAAATCTTGCACAATGCTATGTTTGACTCAGGTGCCTCACACATTCTGATGCCTAAATCTGTAATGTAAAAGCTAAACCTTGATGTCACAAGGCCCTACAAGGATCTATACTCCTTCGACTCAAGTCAAGTCAAATGCTTAGGCTTAATCAAAGACCTTTGTGTGTCTTTAGTCTAGTTTCCCAACAAGACAATCCTAATGGACGTAGTAGTTGCTGACATTACAAAAAAATATGGTATGCTCCTATCAAGATCATGGGGGAAAACTGCAAGGATCCCTTCAATTCGACCTCTCTTATGCCACTATATCTGTCTTTGGGCAACCAAAGAGACTATATAGAGAAACACTGATGAAGTATGTGGTGAGTAGTGAGGAGATGCCCCAAAATTTTCCAATTTACTCAATCCATT
>APFE030606004.1:0-13744 GCA_000404065.3 Pinus taeda
AGGAAAAGGAGAAAAAGGTCATTCATTCTTTCATGAGCAGATTGAGAGAAGGAGAGCAAGAGAGCAAGGGAGATTTCTGGACAAGGAGGAGAAGGAGACAGCAGCTTGGCACACATTCCAAGGCAGCATTTTAGCAAATTCGTACAACTGAGTTAGCACGCAGTGAAAGGCAGAATTTGGGCACAATTTTCTAGAAATCCGTACAGCAAGTGCACATAAATAGAGAAGCAGAAATCCGTAAAGCAAGTGGTTGTACCTTGGCATGCAAATCGAGGCAAATCCGTACAGCTGTACCGCTGGTTTTTTTTTCTGCACAGAAATTGAGGAAATTCGTACAGCGTATTTATGGCAGCTTGCAAAATTTTCTAGGCAAGCCGTACAGCAGCATTTAAGGTTGAAATTGGGCACAAAAATCGAGGAGGCCGTACAACATTTATTGTTGTTTATGTTTTGTTGTTTGCAAGTTTTTCCAGTTGGCTGTGAGGCACAGAAAATGAGATAAGTTGTAAAAAATTTCTTGTTGATTTTTTGCTGAATATTTCTTATTGTAAAAAGCATTTTCCAGAAATAAGAAGGAGCTTTCGAATTGGTTTTCCCCAAGAGTTGTAGGGGGTTTTTCCAGGATCACCTTGACCAAAAATCATTGTGTTTAAATGTGTTTAATGGCTGTTTGTATGTGCTCATTTTTATTTCTGCATTTTCCAGCATTCTGTAAAATTTCCAGAATTTGTGTTTTTAGCAAAATTTACTTTTTCAGTTGTTGAATGTATGGATATGGGTAAGGGCATTTAACTATTTTGGAGAAATAAGGTGAAACTGAAAACCGGGGTGGGAAATGAGAAATTTTTACAAGCAGCGTTTTGCACTTGATTTGAAATAATATTTGTGGAATATTGACTAACATCGAGAATGTAAGGAACCTGTTGCTCTTTGAACACCAAAGTCTTCTAGGAAGAAGGCAGACAATTTGGCAAACCAGATAGAAAATTGGAATCCAAAGGGTAGACTCACTTCCTTGTAGATGTGGGAATCTTAACTAGTTTTGTGGTTTTAATTTACTTCTCTTGATGTTGAAGTTTTCATATTACTTTTAGTTGCTCAAACTATGCTCATGAAGGGATTTGCAATTTTCTTTGTAGATTCCTCTCAAATTCTTGCAGTTAAGGTAGCCTTGCATTTGTCTGCAGTACCAACAATTGTAATATGCCATGAACAAGAACTCAAAATGTTCCTTGAGTTTGTAAGATGTGCATAGAAAAAAAGAAACTTGGAAGCATGTATGTATGTGGATGTCCTGGAACTAGGAAGTATTTGCTTTTGGAGGGTCTGTTAACTTTAAGAACATAAACAAGAAAGAGTGCGCAACATTTTCTGATATATGTATCTTCGAATTTCCAGAACTTTAAGATTCGTTGGCACCTGAAAACCTCGCTAGCCCGAATAAAGAAAAAAATATGCATCCAATCAAACTTTAATTTCGAATGGGCAAACCAAAATTGTGCTTAATCCTACAGATGCTAAAAACAACATACATAGGCATTCATAGAATCTTAGAAAAAAATGAGAACAATTGCAACATATAATGCACCAAGTTTCCTAAAAACCACGATTCAAATATGATTTTGCACATGACTTTTTTCATCCACGACGACTCAAACAAACAAAAACACTTCGATAAGAATTCTAAAATCGTCTGCGATATAAGTTGGACTGACCTTGGTTCTGACAGCACCGTAGTGGTCAAGTGCCTTCTTTTAAAAGGCTTGGTGCAGGCCCACCCTCTCTCCAGTCATCGTGAGTGGCAGACAGTTTTGGGGAGTTGTATGAAGTCGAATCCACCTTTCTCCAAGTTGTAATAATAGATTTTTCGATTTGAGACCCCTCTCAGGAGGTTATTATGTTTGCAAGTGTGAGCTGCAGATATGGTCTCCTGCCTTGCAGCCAAGATTCAAGAATGGACCAGGATCCGCCTCTGCCTTATGCATCAACCAAAAGAATATTTAAGAATAGTAAACACATGGAAAAACATACAACAATATTTATTGAAAAAAATTACAGACGAAGGTTATTACGTGTGATTTTTGTGTTCCCTGTCATTATTGCATGTTGTAGTATCATATGTGTATTTAAATAGCAAGGACGTCGAGCAGGAGAATAGTTGTGAATACTAAGCACATCCAGCCACATGTAACAAAAACTTTATGAAAGGCAAGCTGAGTATTTAGATATGAAACACAAGCCGACCAACATGTAACATGTAACTCTATATATTTAAATGACAGTGAAGTCCAGGTAAGAGGGAGGAACGATTGCAGCGTGGACAATTGTGGAGCAATTTCCCACTTCGTAAGCATTACTTGCACTTTGTACAAGAGGAAGCCTCTCCTTGGGTTGAACCACTCTACAATCTCATCCATTTGCAGTCGGTTTCTAGGAAATGAAGTGAGTTTAATATTTGGTAAGAAATCTAAAAATATTAGTAATAATATATTCAAATTATATCCTGATTTTCTAATGAACAAGAAGGTGATGGCGATCCATACAATTAGCTTGCTTACCTATCAATAGATTGAAGATCCAATGGTGGGGTTCGATATTGGGTCTACTACTGGTAAAACCCCCATTTGTAACTATTTGTAATCCCGTTTGGCTATTTTCTTGAAAACCATTTTCAAATCATTGTCACGTGCATTAAATCTACGAATTAAGGTAACTCGTCAAGCTGCAAATCCATAGCGCATTACTACCATGTAGAACTCATATAGATCTATGATAGCTACAAAAAAATGTAGTTTGGCTCTTTCCTTTTGAAAAATGAACAAATCCTCCCTAGTCCTCTAACGTAAATAAATTGGCGTTAGTTTTTTAAAAACGTTGAAATTTTCCTTCGCCAAAAAATAATAGATACAATTTTAGTTGTATTTGATCAACTAACTACTCTTACTCTTACCTATTTTTTTCTTTTAGGTTGTAAAACATCTTTTTTTCTTTCCGATTGGAAAATACCTATTTTTTTATTTAGGTTGGAAATTTATTTTTATTTTTATTTTTTTTAATCTTTTATTTCAAATTTTAATTTTTTATTTTTAATTTTCTTTTTTTTTCTCGGTTGAAAAAACATTTATCATATAGTTATATTTATCATAATAAAAATAGTTATTTAATTCTAAGATTGAGATTTATATGCAATGGTTTTGTTAAAGTTTACTAATAAGAATTTGAAATTTCGCAAAGGAAACAAGTGCTTTTAATTTGGTTGTACTAAAAATATTTATGTATTCTTGCATATTAGGTATGTGCAAACAAAAGAGAGTATATAGTAAGTGGATTTAATAGTTAAAAACAAGTGTTGGTTTCTTAAAAGTTATAGGACAAATTTGGAAGGGGTAGGGTATGTATCCTTCTCTATGTTAAAAAAATTCAAATTGTTGTGTGAATGGTGTTGTAAAACCCCTTGTTTTCATCTTGAGAAAATGGAGTCCTCTCCTAGACACTTGTATATTTTAAGTTGTCATAGGAAAAATAGGTTACTTGCCTTAAGATGTAAACATTTCACTTTAAGTAGTGTGATAATGCAATTTCAACGAGGCATTAACATATGAAACAACATGCACATTTGGGATGCTAGTATTATGTTATAATTGAGGCAAGAGTACACGTCTAGGAACACTCTAACAAGGGATGAAGACTTGGAATAGTTGTGAAGCAAACTTAAGACGTTTGACGAGTTGCACGAAGACAACTTGGCACTGGTACTAAGTGAACATTCCTTTATCAATGTTGATACCCTCTCCTTGGCACAACAATTTTGCAAGATGAAGAAGAAATGTGAAATACATGTCTGGCCCACTAAAGAAGTTGGCAAGGTTGTTGCAACATATATAGATGGTTATGTCATGTTTCAAAAGGAGGTGTTGGAATTTGGAAGGTGACCATTGGTGTAGCCTCTTTTGTGCGTCGAATTTCCCTAATGTAGGTCGAATTCATGAGGATAGGGCCGACTTGGTGTGGAGGTGTCAAATGACCTATTTGACTAAAAAATAATTATTTTTACATGATACAAAAGCCCAAGAAGGGCCTAATAAAATTGGCAATGACTCTATTGACAGAATATAAAGCCTAGAATCCGACAATCGAGGCTTTGACATATAAACATAATGATCCAAGCATGAAACCCATGCTTTAATAAGTCATTTTTATTAATAATAACAATTATTTTGACAAATGAATTATATTATACAATAATGAAGACCAAACCTAGTTACATTCTTCAATACTCCCTCTTAACTAGGGAGGTATTCATATATATATACAAGTACATTGAAGATCTAAAAAACACATGAACTGCGAGGAGTTAAGGCAAACTCATTGCGATAGACTATATACCTAACCAAGGTTATCTATCTGGGTGGGAATAAGATGGACTAAAGCTTTCAACCAGTCTAGGTACCATCAAGCTTACTAATTAACCATCAACACAGGTATCTAGGTGTGTATCCAAGGTCAGAGCTCCAATACCACTGCACCTTGACATCAAACACACATAAGTCGGCCAGATTTCCTCCCAAGCATCCGCCATTAGATGCTTCATCTCTCCCTAATAAACTAGATATATCCATTTGTCCAAGCATTCTTCCAAAGTATTCAACCTTCTTGTGGAGATATTTACTTATACAAACACAAACCCCAATCCAAAATAAACTTTCAAATATACATACAAGTAAACACAAACCTTTTGGGGTCCTCCATCATCCTCATACCACTTATTCATATACAAATTGTTTGAATCTTTCTTCTTCTTTCACTTCTTCAGCAACATCAAATACATCCTCGGTACATTGCAAATATATTTTTTAGTCCTTTCATTCATTCTCTGATTTTTTATTCAAGGTATCCATCGTTACTATCATAATATGCCCTCCCTCTCAACTAGGATATGTACTCTTTCTTTTATCTAGGTTCTCTCTCAACTTAGGTAGATCAACAACTTCATGAAATTGGAGAAAATTCATTCTTTCAAAGCTTCACCATTCTTATGGCATCAATGTTATCTTTATCATCACCATTCTTATGGCATCAATGTTATCTTTATCATCACCATTCTTATAGCTTCCTTTCATCATGCTCATTATTATAAACATCTTCAATCACTAACATCTTCAACATCTTGAAGATTGTGTACCTGCAACACTTTTAACAACAAGTGCAACCAAATACAAATATACAGAAGCATGAAATTAACTATATCAAATTCATATTACTGTAATTTTCACTTTAAACACCAAATAACTAAACCGAGTTAGGTTTATAATTGATAAGAGACGCATCTTTTACATACTAAACTTCAACTTCTTGCTAGAGTTTTGTCATAAATCCTAGACTCCATCTTTGACACACAAAGCCTTAGATATTGGTAATTCAATCAAATAACAATACTACTATACATCTAAGGTTTCAACATTATTCTTTTACATGTGAGACTTATACTAGGGTTAGTTGCAAACCCTATATTTTATCATAAAAACTAAATCATATCAAAAATTAAAAACAACATCATCATCTCCTAGAATATCAATCTTCACTAGAGTTTTACAGACTCTTGATTTTACAAACTAAAAGATGAGTATCAACAATTAGCTTATCATAGTCACATATACATATCTAGGATTTCATGCAATAACATCTCATATCAACATTCATACGAACTATGTAAACCCATGACACAAACATCAATACATCAAATTTAGATATAAAACAACTTTTATTCATACTAGGGTTTTGAATATATACCTAAGGTTTCATTCCTAGGATATTACTCTAAAGGTTTTGTTCACAAACCTTAAATCACCAAAACCTAAAAATATAGGGTTTCATT
Source organism: Pinus taeda (assembly GCA_000404065.3). Classification (NCBI taxonomy): domain Eukaryota; kingdom Viridiplantae; phylum Streptophyta; class Pinopsida; order Pinales; family Pinaceae; genus Pinus; species Pinus taeda. The sequence continues at coordinate 5,876 of APFE030606004.1, forward strand.
ATATAACCTAGACATTAACAAAAAACCCTAAAGGACTAGGGTTTTTACCAAGACATTATCAAAACCCTAAAATTTTAAAAGAATAGAATTTCACTATATGTTCTAGACTTTATCAACTACCCTCAAGTATACAAGGGTTTCAATATTAGCATCTATATACCCTTAGGTTAGGGTTTTACAGTGAATCCTAAGAGTTATAGTTCCACAATAATGATCAAATGATAATATAATCAGGGTAGATTCAATCTAATGATTAATCACCATAACAAGAATCTATATGATTCAAAACCCTAGACATAATGATGTCAGTAATATAAAGAAAATTTCAGAAGAGAATGAACATATCTTTTCTATGGAGAGAACCTTGTAAAAAAATTTGTAGTTTAATACATATCTTGAGTTTTTCTTTAAAGAACCTTGTAGGACATCAATTCTTAAAAGATTTCCTTTTCAACATAACTTCTTCCATGCTTCAAGTCTATCCATTGAAGTTTCCTCCACAAAATTTGTGTATTATGTAATCTTTCCTACTAAGGACAATACAAAGAGAAGTTTATTAGCATATAATACAAACAAATCTTGATATGAGAGGGAAACCAAACATAAAAAAGGAAACAAGGAATAACTTACTTATCTTTTTGGTAAAATGGTGGAGGCTCCCTCCTAATCTAGTCCTTGTCCATTCTTTAATGGTTCTATTCTTTCTTTTTGCAATTCTATTTTTCTCGGAGTTGTAGGGAATAATGAGATCCCTCTTACTACTTGCTTCTTTAAAATATGCAATCAATTATTTTGAAGTGTATTCCCTTCCATTGTCAGATATCAAATTTTTAATCTTTCTTTTGGTTAAGGTCTCCACTTCAGATCTAAATTCCTTGAACTTTTCAAATGGATACATGTCCTTATAGAGTGATCATCAATGAAGGTCACATAATAAACATGGCCTCCAAGAGATTCGTTAGACATTGGCCCACACATATCGAAATGAATGAGATCTAATATCTCCTTGTATTATTGCTTGTATTCCTTATATTATTTCCCAAAGAACATCCCTTCCGTACTCCTTCATGATCTTCCTCAATGTTGGGGATGCCCTTTACCATTTGACTGAGTGAGGGTATTATCTTGTAATGGATATTCCCATACCTTATATGCCAAATTTTTATAGGAATGATCTCCATGTGAACTAGATCTTGAGGAGATGGTGTTATAACTCTATATAGTCTTCCTTCATGAACTTCAATAATCTTTGCCTTTTCAATACTTTTCCCAAAATCAAAGCTTTACCATCTATAAAGGAAACCCTATCTCTGTTATCTTCTAAACAAGAAATGGAAAGTAAATTATTTTTCAAACATGGGACATAGAATATGTTGTTGAGGTGTATCTTTGCTCCACTTTCCAACTTCCCTGGTGTAGATCCAAGTCCTTTGACTGCATAACTATTGTTGTCTCCTAGATCCATTGCATGCGATTATGGATCCTTTGATAGAATATGAAGTTGTCCACTTTCTCCCATAATATTTCTTAATGATCCACTATCAATGATAAATGTGTTGTAATCATCAAGATTACCTATAATTGCATCTAAGAATCCTTCTCTCTTGACTCTACTAAATAGATTGTAGGTGATCCTTCAAATCCAACTTCCTGCAAATCTCATGATGTTGATTCTCATATTCAAGAAACTTTCCATAGAGGGAGTAACCTTTTCTTCAAAAACTTCTTTTCCTTTCTTCAAGTAATTTCCAATAAAGTGATCATCAACCTTCTTTGAACTTAGCTCTGATACCATGTTGAGAAATCAATGCTAGTAGTAATTTAAAGTTTGATTCCTCTTCTTTGAAAATTACTTGTGAATTATGTTGGATTCTATTACTTCTTTATTATATTATATTTCATCAATAAATTACCAATGTATGTGTATATGAAGATCACAATAACAAGAGACACAAGTTGTAGGACGATAGGCAGGGAAAAACCCATATAAGGGGAAAACCCAGTCAGAACTCTTCCTTCAATAGATTCAAAGACAAGATGAGATATTCCAAGACTCTTTTCACCTACACATAGACTTCCCCAAATTCCCAAGTCAACCCTTCCTTCTTCTCCAAGTGATGTTCTTACAACAACAACTTTGACCTCTAATTTCGACCTAGCAACAACAAAATTTTGGCCTCCCCAGTAGTAGCACTTCGACCCTAACAGCAAAAGTTCAACTTGCAGTAGAATTCAGAATTTTGGCCCTAGATATAGCCCAGTAACTTCACACATGTGAGAGAAATATGGACTAAAACTTCAACTTTTTCTTCTACAATCTCCTTCCTTCTCTTGGAATTTCACACGTTTTTACTGCTTCTCTTTATTGTGTATCGAACTTGTTGAGTGAGTGTGAAAATGGATCGAACTACCTCTCTATATATAACCTCTTATGTGGGTCAAATTTCCCTAATATAGTTTGACTTCATTAGGGTAGAGCCAACTTGGTGTGGAGGTGTTAAATTACCTATTTTACTACAAAATAATTATTTTTACATGATACAAAAGCGCAAGAAGGGTCTAATAAAATTGACAATGATTTTATTGACATAATATAAAACCTAAAAACCTACAATGGAGGCTTTTACCTATAGACATGATGACCCAAGAATGAAACCCATGCTTTAATAAGTCATTTTATAATAAATAATAATAAATAATAATTGACAAATAAATTATATTATACAATAATGAAGACCAAACCTAGTTACATTCTTCAACAGAGGTATCTCTTGGTTTTGGGAAGCATAATATTAGAGAGATTCCTCATCTCATGGAATGATCTCGTAGGGAAAAAAAACTATGTTATTTCTTAGAGAATATATTTTGGTAGATATTCATTTAACCATCTTGGTTAGTGGATTGAGGCCACTCCACTTTTTTGAGGATGTATAGTAGCTATATGGACCTTATCACACACATCCCCATGGTTTTTCTTGATGGATGAATTTGATGGTTTAATGGACAAAATGCCCTATATATTTTTATCATGATGTTAATCTCTCAAGGGTGTGAACTCCTATATCCAAGTGATGGTAGTCGTTTGTCTCAATTGATCATGGAACCTGTTTGACTCATTCTCTTACAATTGGTCTTTGTCAATCTTTAGAGCCACACCATCAACTTGACTCAAATCAATATGTTATAGATCTAATATCTCACCCGATCGGTTACCATTCTAGTATATGTGCTCTATTTATGCCTCATATCTTCCCATTATGTTTGTTTGGTATTCTTTAGTCCAAGATGTGAATTTCACATTTGTGGTGTGCCCTTAGATGTTCAAGGGAAGGCCTAGCTAGATTTGACCATCTAAAAGTATCCTTATACCTATTTGTGCCAACCATCCCTGTATAAAGTGTGCATCAGTTCTTTAGTTACCATCATAAGAGACTTCTTCTTGGTGTCATTTTCATGTCGAAGGATGAAGGATACCCCAAGGCCCTTCTTCAATGGGTCTCTTCCCATCGATGCCAACAATTTGTCTAGGATATAGATCTAGAAACAATCTAGTACATTAGAACTTGCAGTTCCATGAGAAGAAGTTTGAGGTCTAAAATGGGTATCCTAAGGAAAATAATAAAATCATAATAAATAATAAAATAAAATTTATGAATTTTTAAAGAAAAAGAAAGGAAATTATTTTTTTTATTGTATTTTTGAATTATCTCCTTATAGGTTTACTCAAATAGAAATTGTAGACACCCGTTGGATGTAGAATTAAATTCCACATCTAACGAGTACCCACTCTGCATACTTTTGATTAGGTCCACATCGAAAGCAAAATGAAAATACATGAGGGAGACTAGATATATGGATTGCGAAGGAGTGATGATGTACCTCTCAACTATGGTACTATATAATCAGTTGATGATTTTCCCTTTTATATCATTATCTCTTTATTGGTTCTTACACTAATATATTTGAGTTTGATTATGCACTAACACAAATGAGCATTGCATAGTATTGGATTTGGTAAATGTACTATTTGTGTGCAAATCTTGAGTAGGAAAATGAGGAGCAAAGATTTTAGAAAATTTTTCAAACTGACTGCAACAAACATCAACTTCTCTCAATAGAAGGTGTGCCTCATTCCTTCCCTTTTTTATTTCCTTATTTGCATGCATATGTGTGGAATTTCTTGACTGTAACACTGTCCAGATAGGCCCTAGCCAAGCTTGTTGGAATAAAGTAGTATACTCATGTAGGTGAATATCTTCGCAAACACTTGGTTGGGATTATTGTATCTTGTTTGGATACTTGTGTGTTTGTACATGTTGTGTTTGAGGGTTTTGCATAACATTGCAAACACATTTGAAAAAATCTTGAGCCCATTTATTGAGAGAGATACCCATCACATATGGATTTCTTGAAGTACTATTCGTAAATTATTTCTCCTTGACGTGGTGATTTAATTACTTGTCATGTTTTCATTGATTCTTAATGTTTCACTTGGACTATTGCTTCATTATTTTGATTATTGAACCTTAATATTGGCATTGATGTGGCATTCTTGGAGTGGTTGGTACTTTACGATGTTGAGTGCTTCTCTTATTTGAAACAACATAAATTTAGAGGCATGGATACCTATTGGAAAAAAAAATTAATGTTGCTCTGCATGTATACTTATGGCTTTGGATAGTTGGTTATAGTAATGTGCATTTCTTCAAGCAATTTCTCTAGGTTTTGGGAAGCATAACATTGGAGAGATTCGCCATCTCATAGCACAATTGGGTTGTGTTATATTCTTTCCATGACTAGCCTTAATCATAGGGGGGTGGTGGCCCCCCTTGTCGGGGGCTTTAAGGGGGGTGGTAGCCCCCCTCTATGGGGTCCGGGGCAGCACCCTGGGGAAACTTTTTTTGGAACCTATGTTAGGTGGGCGGACCTACCTATGGTTTTGTGCATGGATTTCGCACATGGTTTTGGGCGCGATGGTTTTTCAGTCCATGGTATTTTTTAGATCCGATCAAGGGAACTATGGTTATGTTCTAATCCAGAATTAATGGATGCTTCGGCATATATATATATATATATATATATATATATAATATATACTTATTGTTAACATTGAAAGGAACATAATGAAAAATCAATCTGGTAGTCTTGTTTTTGGGATCTAGGGGAAAATATTTGTGTATATTTATTTTATGTGTTATGCTCTCACCATTGTTTATTTTCTGTTTTTAGAATTCATATGTGATTTATGTACGGGGTTAAAACCTACAAACACGATCTCCTAGGGAAAATTGTTTATAATATTTGTCAGAGGAGATATATTGGTATAGGTTCATTTAACCACCTTGGCACGTGGATTGAGACCACTCCATTTTTCTGAGGATGTATAGTACCTATATGGACCCTATTGCACACAACCTCTTGGTTTGTATTGATGGGTGAGTTTGATGGTTTATTGGATAAAATGCCATAGCTATTTTAACATGATGTTAATCTCTCAAGGGTGCTAAGAGTTTCTATAGGAATATAGGGATGTGTTCCAGGAGCCTAAAGGGTGACCATCCAAGATGGAAGTGGAGTATGAGATCCAACTATTTCTAGACTCCCCATTTCGAAACATTGTGTTGTATAGGCAACCTGTTATAGAAGCGAGTGAGGTGAATAAATAGTTACAACATATACTAGAATATGGTGTCATTTGACCAAGTACATCACCATGTGGGTCACCCATCATCATTGTGCCAAAGAAATATGGGACTTGGCAGATGTGTATTAATTACATGGGTTGAACAAAATTACATTAAAGAACAAGTACGCCCTACCCATAATATATGATATGCTAGATAAGTTGCAACAAGTGAAATACTTCACCAAGATGGAATTAGAGTTTGGATATCACCAGGTTTGAGTCATAGAAGAATATAAATGTCATATTTCCCAACCAAGTCCGAGACCTCTCATAGGTTTGTCTTGCACCAGGATGAATGCCCATGGTGTCCTAAATTTCCTAGGTAAAGTGACTGTGGAAACAGATTTTTGGGAGAAGAATTGAGGGATGGAAAGAGAAGATGGAGAAGTCCAAAATGGAGGTGAAAGTGGTTCCCTCTGCTAAAAATCAACACAGTGTTGTGACCAACCACATACATACATCCATTGATAATTAACATTTTAATATAAACTATGATGGAAAATATGAGTTGAATTTGAATAACATGTATTTCATGTTATAACACTAATTTGATCACTGAATTGACTCCTAAGTTATAAAAAGTAAATATGAAGAAGGAAAAATATCATTTATCTATTTCAAATAAATCATAAACACAATTTTTTTTTGGTTGAGATTGTGAATCCTTCCAACCATTCTCCCACAAGAGAGGTGATGTAGAAGCTTACAATCATAGGTTTTTATAGCTTAACCTCTACTGTCATGAAAGAAAGCTATGAAATGCTTGGAACTAAGAACAAAACAAAAGTACAGAAGAGGGACCAAACCCTCTAGGTTGGGCCCAAACCCAAGGGTCTCAACCCTCTAAAACTAACTCAGATGCAGCTGAATAACCAACTTCTCATTATCAGAAAGTAAAAGACTCATACATGAAATGAAAGTTGAAATAACAATGTCAAGCTTTGAGCTCAGTAGCTACACCTAGCTGAATCCAAAAATTGAATCCTAATGAGCTTTTAATATTTTTGATTTATACAAAATGGTAGTTGATAGCAGCTCCCTTGAGCATAGGAGTGATTCCCTCCTTGATCTCGAAAATGTTGGATCTAGTCCCTCTTGAGATTTACTTGTACTAGGCAGTACTCGATTGTCAATGAATTTGAACTGGTGAGAGAAGATGTTGTGATCCCAAGCCGAGTTAGGGAGTTAAGGAGGTGGACAAACCCCCTAGATTCTCTCCTAGTTGTCTCCATAAAGCCCCTGCATAGAAATGCCTCAAAAATGCTTCTTTTTCCAGCAATTAAACCATAATAGGCCAAATACATTTTACTCTTCTTACTAAGCCTATTATAACAAAGAATTTGAATAAATGTGAGAAAATGATAGTTTTAAGGTTGTAGGATGACATAATGACCTTCAAGATATACCTATTGATGGGAGTCATCATCACCCCACTTTCAAGGTATACCTATTGCTGGGAGTCATCATCACCCCACTACTAAAGGTGTTGCTCATACTCTGACATCCCCAAGGCACCTGAGATGACGTGCCCTTCTTGTGGGTAAAAACCTACATTTATTTCTATAACATTCCATTCCTTCTACTCTTCTAGTTGGTTCCTTCCTTTTTGTAATCCTAGCAGCAAGGATGGACAGAGTTTGAGTCCTATCCATCTAATCTTCATCCTCTACATGACTCTCTTGTACAATGGTTTTCTCTCCAAGGCATTCCTTAGCCTTTCAGGAGAGTGATATTATCTAATTTGTAGACTGTAGGATAAGGCATGCCATCTTCTCTAGAAAGCTTGCAGACTTTCTATTCCTAACATTCTAAAGGTGTATTCAAAGTGCAAAATGGCTTGCTCCTAGGTTGCAATGTATTTGGGTGCTAAAGAAACATCATAGGAGATGAGGTTATGATTGTTGATAACAACCTTAGGGCTCACTAGCTTTGCTCTTATGTACAAGGGTTCCTTATCCTCTTTTGTCATTACCTTTTTCATCTACTGAACCCTTGTCTCTTCATGATTCAACCAAGGTGCTAAAGCCATTAGTTGCATGTCTCCCAATCTTGAATGGGGATCCTAGAAATTTAGATCTATCAAAATGAAATTGTGCATGTAGAATTCAGCTAACTTTTCCCTGTCTTCCATACTCTTTTGTTTGCAAAACTCAATAAACTGTTGTCTTGAAAAGTCAGAGACC
>APFE030606006.1:0-11329 GCA_000404065.3 Pinus taeda
AACCTGATCATCAAACTTGATCTTTTTCGAGGCTTTGATTCTTTTAGTCTTGTCTTTACTTGATTCTAGAAAATCTGCTTGAACCAAGGGAGATTCTTCAGTATCAATGGCTTGCAGTAAGTCATTCAAGCTTCCCTTTGAAACAGGGCTTTCCTCAACAGCCACCTTCTTGCCTTTTTTCCTCAGCTAATTGACTCATGGTCATTCTTCTCTGGACTACTTCTCCTATAGATGATTCACGTCTACCTTATTTGATCTAAGTTTTCTCTTTCAGGGCCTGCTGGGGTGTGTCTTGGATTATCAGTGGTCTGGTAGGTTCTTTTACCTGCTTCCTAGCCTTCAATTTTAGAAATCTCCTAGATCTTGTTTCCCCATGATGGCCGGTTGCTGTTGGAGATTCTTTTGCAGCTTCAGGACTGAGACCAGTCTCATTCTTGAACCCAAACATAAGCATGAACATGGACCATTCTTTATTTATCTTCTGGAGCTCATGCAGAATTATCAACTTAACTAAGCCGTGATGAAACAACAAAGTCTCACAGGCTTCTTTCTTTAACTGGACCTTATCACACATTTTTCCCAGGCTCCAAAACAAATAGAAGGGTAAATCAATAGAGATATTTCTAGTGAAATGAAGAAGTAGCTTGAAGTGATAAGGATACACCTTATGATACCTCCCTTCGTAGGCGAAGTACCTCTGTATGCAGGTAAGAAAATTAGCGTATGAATCTTTGACATAACTTCTAGGCATGGACTTGTTTAAGTCTAAATTGATGAACTTCGGTTTCAGAAATTCCTTGCAGGGGGCCATGTCAAACTTGAAGTTTTTAAACCATTTTTCCTATCCCCTTGGAATCTTAGTGATTATCGATATAACTTCTGGAGAGATTTGCAACTCAAGTACCCCAACCTTTGAATTCAATCCTGTGAAATTTAAAGCGAACTCCTTGGTGACTTGTATATGGCCTCCTTGAAGTTTTTCACAAAACCTCCAACAGCCAACCTGTTTGAAAGCTTGTGCAACTTCATCATTCTTTAGGATATTGTCTAAACCTTCAGGTTCATTCCTAAACATCTTTTGGACCTATGCTCTTTTTTCTCTGCGGATCCCTCCATGAAACTCCAGCAGTATGAAACTTTGAAAGAATGGCGTTGTCTCACACTTTGATCACTGCCTCGCTTGAAAATTGCCTCGCCTGATAGTTGGCTCGCCTGATTTCCAAGGAATTCAAATTGAACACTGGACAATTTATTCCTTGCATATGAATCTAACCACAAATCATGATCGTGGGTGCTTGGCTTTTCTTGAAACTTGAAATCTGAGTGTACCAAGGTACCTAACTACTCTAATGATCAAGATAAACGGTTGGACATGATAGGCGAAGTGTAAAAACTGACAATTGATGATGTAAACATAACGGACCTTGATGCATATGACAGTTGAACAGGATTTGCTACGAATCTATACGAATCCCCGATTTCGTAGTGCAGCCAGTGTAAAATCTGGGTTTTGAGCTACAAAAACGCCTAGACTTGTTTCCGCGCTACGAAAACACCTAAACTGCTTTATAACACATAAGAACCTTAAAACAAACTTGATACAAGGAATCTATGTGGGTTGTGGGACCAATGATGAATGAAAACGAATTATTTACCTTTATGTAACCATACCACCAAGATTCTAAACACCTAGGCACTACATTGAACATGGAAAAACTGAACTTGGATTAACACCTAACCTTCACAAACAAATAGATGTGAACAATTTGGTAATCACTTCTTGAGTGATAACAGGTACCATGGCCTGCTTATCTTTCTTGAGTCTCGGCATGCACGGTGATTTAGGGATTTTTGTGACTATCCCGACACTTTCTCGGGCTTCCACTTTCATAATGGCCTGTGTGGCTTCCTCAGCGGTCATTACTCTAGTATCCATGGCTTCCTCAGGTGGTTCCATAGTGTGATTTCACAATTCTCTCAATGGCTCGGGTAATTGCTTAAGCAATGAATTCGCCTTCAGAAGATCGAATAAGTCTGGCTTCATGAATGTCTTGGCACGCAACAACTCAGTTATCAAATTGCCAAGTGTTGTTTGCTGGACAACCCTTTGTAATTCATAGCGCCTTTTGAATTTTAATTCGACCGTTCCCCCCACATTCGGTCCATTAATGCTTAATTGGCGGTAGATTTTCAAGAATCTAGCCCATAAATTGTGTCTTAAAAATGATTGCACCCCACTCCATTTGGTCTCAAACCAAGCATCACATTATGAATAGTGACTCTAATGGTCACTTTCCAGCCGACCCACACGGCAGCGCAACTACTTTCGCGTTGTTGAGGACCTTGTGAAACTTCACTACAACGCGTAGTCCTAACATCGCGCAGCTCCCGGACAGAGTAGTTTATAGTCTGGCACCTCCTTTCAGCTGCCTGGAGCGCTAAGACTATGTTTCTAATGGCTAGTCAGATGGTCGGGCCACCTGTGTATGCCTTCAGATGACTACCATCTACTTTTCCTGGGAAAGGTTCTCCATTTAACTTTACCAACTATACTTGCCATCTGTGATCTCCTTAATAACATACGGTCCTAGCCAATGCATTTTGAGATTCCATGGGAATTTATCAAACTTACTATCATACAACAACACCAAATAATTCACTTTAAAGGTGTGCAACTTAATATGTCAATCGTGCCAGGCCTTTTCGCTCTACTTTTGTACCTACTGGTGAAATCTAGCCAAAACTTGTTCTTCTTCGAGCTCCTCCAACTGCACGAGCCTCTCCTCCAAGGCTTCGTGGTTTGTCATACTTGTGAGCATTGTTATGTGCAAACTAGGCACAATGTATTCCATAGTAATTATGGCTTCCAATCCATAGACAAGCCTAAAAGGTGTCTGTCCCGTCAGTTTCTTACAAGTCATCATATAAGCCCATAATATTGCAGGTACGCGCAGGTCCAATCACTTCGTTGCATATTGTATACCTTGGTCAGCGTCATCTCTAGTATTTTGTTGAACACTTCTACTGTCTCATTAGCCTGTGGGTGATATGGTGTGCTTTTCTGATGATACACCTGAAACTCTTCCATTAGCACACTAATCGTCTCATTCAGGAAATGTGTACTGCAATCACTCATCAAGATCTTTGGACATCTGAATCGCGTTAGTATGTGTTCAAACAAAAACTTCACGATAGTCATGGTCGTGCAATCCTTTAACAGTTGCTCTTCTACCCAATGAGTCAGGTACTCTATCGCATTGATAATATATCTCGCGCTTGTCTTTCCTTGAGGTTTGATAGGTCTTACAAAGTCTAATGCCCACTTTTAGAAGGGCTGCAATGTCATTTTTGGATTCAAAGGCATCTTTTCCCTCCGTGATGGCTCACCTGTTCTTTGACATACATCACATGCCTTGCAATGTGCTATTCAATCTTGATGAAGAGTTGGCCACCACAACCCTACGCGAAGAATCTTCTATGCAGTTACTCTCCCTACATAATGTCCTCCCCCAGTGCCCCCATGAGCATCCGCGAGGATGCTGCTTCGTTCAAACTCAAGTACGTACCTTCACAATATCTCATCATTCCCCATCTTGTATAGGTGCCCCGTAATGACAGATAAATATGTTGCACGCACCACTAGTTCCTTCTTTTTGCTAGACAGAGTATCCTTCCAGCACAATTCCAGTTGTTAAAAAGTGAATTATATCTTCAAAATGTCCATCTGCTACGTGCACAGCAAAAAGCTGCGCGTTGGGTAGTCCTTCCTCCAAACTAGTATGTTCCTCCCCTGTGTCAATGCGCGACAAGTGATTTGGTCCTGCGTTCACTCATCCAAGCTTCACAACAACTTCAAAATCATATTCTTGGAATAATAAGATCCACCTGCATATGCGCCCCCCAACACAGGCTTATTGAGCAACTACTTCAGTGCAGAATGATCTGTATACATCTTGAAGTGACCTCCTAGCAAGTAGTGTCGACACTTTTGGAGTGCATACACCATAGCCACTCCCTCGCGTTCAGTAGTGGAATAGTTCTTTTCTGCTTTAGATAATTTGCGACTCATGAACGCGATGGGGTGATCCAAGCCTTCTCCACCATCCTATGTCAGTACTGCCCCTAGCGCTATACATGACACGTCAACATGAACATGAAACTCTTTCTTCTAGTTTGGGAAGACAAGAATCGGCGTAGTAACCATCTTCTCTTTTAATATATCAAAGCTTTTCTTACAGTCATTGTCCTAGCAAAACGTAACATCCTTCATCAACAATTTTTCCAACGGCATGATGATCTGGGCATAACCTGATAAACTTTCTATAGTACCCCGTACGTCCCAGAGTAGCGTGCAACTATTGCACACTTCGCGACGCTTCCAAATTCAGAATCGCCGTGATCTTCACGAGATCTACCATCAGCCCTTGTCTGCAAACCACGTGCCCCAATAGGTTCCCAAGAGGAACAAGAAACACACACTCCTTAAGGTGGAGCATAATTTGGTATCTTCAACAGGTATCCAGCATCAATTGTAAGCTTGCTACATGGCGCTTAACCAACCCAAATACATCCCAGTCATCAAAATAGACCTCCAAAAGCTTATGGATATATTCCTTGAACTCCGCAAAAATTACGCGTGAAAAGATGGCCAACGTGTTCTTTAATCCAAACCGCATGACCGTATATTGAGAACAGCCCCACTCAGTTGCGAAGGTTGTCTTGCTCCTATCCTCCGGTGTGATTTTGATCTAGTGCTACCCGAAGAACCCATCAGTGAAATAATATGCTTCCTAACTGCCTACATTGTACAACACCTCATCCGTGAATGGAGTTGGGAATGGATCATGCACACATGCGTCATTCAATTTTCTGAGATCCATGCATATTCTTATTTCGTCCTTTTTCTTATTCTCGTGCACCACCATCAGGCTTACCCAATTGGATTCTTCCACAGACTCAATGATGCTTGCTACGAGCATCTTATCTAATTCTACGTGGACCTTCTCCTTGTATTTCGGATTTAAGCAGTACGACCTCTGCTTAACTGGCTTCGCGTCGGGCTTTCACATGATCTTAATTACCCCTAAATCTCATATTATTCCTTTCAAATCTGTAAACTTGGTCGGGAATAAGTTCGGATATTCGCAGAGTAATTTAGCGACCTTATCTACCATCGTGTCATCCCATTAGTCCCCAATCTTCATGAATTTAGGTCCCGCCTCCATACCAATATTCACCTACTTAGTCTTCACTGGCCAGTTATGTCAGGGTTCTCAATCTGAGGTCCTTGAACCTCGCGGTGACCTTCTGCCTTTAGAATGTTAATTTTTCGCTGATATTAATCTTCTTCTTTAGTAGTTACATTATAAAATTCTAGTGTGCAACTTAGCTGAGTAGCCCATTCAAGCTACGCCATGTCTACAGTATCCTGCGGAATCCTAAAGATGGTGGCTTCTACTTCTTGGAGCACTTCTTAATACAGTCAAATCCATCCTTAAAACTGAAGGTCATTATGAACCCTTCGTGTAGGATATTCCATTCGTCGGTCCCATGGCGAAGCTTGGTTTCTATATACCAATTTATTTGTATAATATCGAGGGTATGACACAACAAGTGCACCCATTCAGGTTGTGGATTTTCTCCATATTCCTGCGCCCACTTGGCTAGATGCGCATGTGGATCATCCTGTCCATTGTACTTTTCTGTTAGTCACATCCTAGGCTTCCTAAATCATGTGTGCATCAATCTCCTACATTCAAGCCAGTCGTCAAAGCTCCCTTTGTGCGTACCCCACCATCTCGCGGGCGTAGCATGTAGTACTTAGTCCAAGGCCTGGAAGCATTGCTTTTCTGGCACCTCCCTTTCAAATGCATCCAATAAAGTATCTACCTCACTTAAACCATCATAAGTAGGCATATCTCTTACTTTTATCGACACGCAGTGTAGTGACCTTGTCATCATATTACAATTCAGCGTAGTTACTTCGTGTAACCAATTCTACCATCGCTCTATCTCCTCATCAGAATCCAAAGTACAGGAGCTCTCGCACTCCCATGAAATTCGCCCATCCGTAGTAGGATTTACCGAGTCTTGCTCTCGTGTTGTTATCTTGTAGATGTAGTCCAAATCATCATCAATTTAATAGTCGTGCATTGGCTCTGTATAGCGCGATCCTTCAGTAGGGTCTAGGGGTATAATTATGCGTAGTGATTTCTTCTCAAAAATCATCTTGCGCTTCTTCAGATTAATCACCCTGTTCATGTCAGTGGCCCAATCAATTCCCAAAAGTGTAGGATAGGGATTACTATCATTAACAATCTCTATCACTTCAAATTCTTCCAGCGCGCTTGGTCTCTCAATATCCATAGTTATTCCTTGCAATCGCCCCATGGGTATTATTTTCTGCTAGTTCGCCATTCTCAGCGGAATTGGAGACCACTGCGTCGCAGGTCTCCCCATTTGTTCCCATGTTTACTTCGGTAAAACACTTGCATCTATCCCAAATATAGAATTACTTGGTCCATTTCATATTCTCCAATTTGCGCAGTAAGTCTCATCTCTCTTCCCATTATTGTCTTATGCCTTCCAATCTTCTTGACTACGCACGATTCTCCTGGGGCGGTCCCAACACATCTGTTAATGAGTTCCGGTAATCCTTTTACACCCTTACTGTCATGCAATAACTTCATACATGTTTCCAAGAACGTTTTGAGCATAGATGGGTCCATCTTCGGCTTCATTCTATCTTTGCTTCCTTAAGTGGAGGCATTAGCGAAGCTCTTCTTAGCTTCCATGAAGGTTTCCCAAGTGCGCTCCAAATAAAACTTTGTTTCTTTCGCCAGAGATTTGTGAACCCAAGTACTATCTTCTAGCTGTTTTCATATGTCATCTCCCATCGTGATTCCACTTCAGAGCACAATGTTCACATTCAGATCTTCCTCGCGCGGCTCAAACCTCATCATCAACAGGTTCTGAGTCGGGTGAGGCGGTAGCGCTCCTTTGTCATGTATCCTAGCTATCAGTGTAGGACAATCGTTTGCCTCATGATCAAACAAGGTGCAATATAAACACACCAGGTGTGTTGGATTCGAGCAATCGCAGGCAAAATGTCTTGGCCCTCTGCAATGATAGCATATCAATTGTCCACAATCTCTTCCAGGTCCTCCTTCGCCTCAGCCTCGTCTGTGCCCCTGAAATCTTGTTCGCGCAATTCTTGCATTTTGGTCAAGAGTTGTAGGTGGGAGTTCTATCCATCATCAACTAATAGCTTCTATAAGTGCACTCATCATGTCCCACCGACCTACAAAAGTTGTAGAACAACTATTATGAATTTTGCGTATACTTCTGTAACAAGTGGTAGTGGTCTGTGGCATGTTTTCTAGCTATTTGACAAATCGCGCACCACAAAATAGGCACTGCACTAGGTCCTACTTGTGATTCCAGCCTTAAAGGCATTGGTCCTCCTCCTACAAGGTAATTTGTGAAAACTAGGCAGTGGTCCTTGTCATGAACCTAACCCTTGCATTTTATGCACCATACCTCTTCTCGCACTTCTGTTCGAGTTGTCTTGTCCTATTTCAAAATATGCATCTCAAGGCATAAATTCTTCAGTTGCGCGTGGATCTCCTAAACTCCTAAGTTGGGATCCTGCATCAGGATCTCATGCAGCCTCATCGTGATCTCTAAGGCCGCTGCTTGAGTTGTTATCTTTTGCTGTGATAACGCTCTCCTTAAATTTGGCATTAGTGAAGCTACAAACCACTTGTGATGTTGTCCATCCATCATATTCATATTAGCTTCATGAATCGTATATTTCAACCTCTGATCCAGCTCCCAAGGAGTCTCACCTAGTAGCATCATGATCTCTTTGAATCCAATGATCGACTATGCTTCAGAATTCAGCCTGCTAAATTATTTATTTAGCGTCGTTTAGATATCCACGATTCTTGCATTTGTATTATTATTGGAGTGCTTAATATACTAGGTCATCGCGCAATCCTGCAGGGCACTAACCAATGTCGCTTTCTTTCTATTGTGATTCGTAACTCCTTGCGCTTCCCATACAACTCTTACAACGAACCAGAATTGGTCCAGATCCTCATTTCCCAATCCTTTGAACACAGGAAACTTTATTGTGCTTTCCATATTGAATCGCGGTGGTGGTGGAGGTGGTACGGGTGAATATGGAGGTTATGGTGGTGAAGCTGGTGGCGGTGTGGGTGGAGGTGGTATTCGCGGAATTCTTTGCCTTATCAGATGGTTCGCACTTTGAAGAGAGACCTTTGTGATCTCTTCCTCGTCCCCTCACATAGGTGAAATCAAGGGACTATTTTCTGCTCCCTTATTTCCTTTGTTCCTGTAATATTTTCCACTTCGTGTAGCCCCAAGCATCAAGGTAACTGCATAACCCTCTTTTCGCACAATAACATTTTAATTCAAGTATTCAAAGACTTTACGTACTTACCTTGCGGTCCTTTGAGAAAGCTTTGCTCTGCCTCGCTATATATGACTGAACTGTTGACCGTGAACTCAGTAATGAATCCTCCTATAATCCAATCGAGTCAATGATCAACAGTGCGCAAGATCTTATCCTCCGACGCTTCCAACCTTCGCACTAACTCTAGGGTCCACACAATAGGACCATCAAGTTTCCACCTTCCTTGGCTATCTGTTAGCTTCGTGATCCACTCGTATAGCTTTGTAGGGAAGGATGTGAAGAATATTTCATGGATTTCCGTGTACAGGTAGCAGTCTAACCACTCTTCTTTTGAGAGTCGTGGGTTCCTATTCTCCTGCGATGCGAACTCGTGAATTCTTTTGTCCAACCAGCCTTCAATTTCCTTCTTAGTTGGATTCCAATGATAAGACATCAGACATGTCTATGCATATTCCGGTCCAGGAAACGGAACCATTTGTTGGCTTATGGGGGCCTAACATAGGTTTGGAGTTATTTAGCCAAACAAATCCCTACACTATTGGCCCTTTCGGCATTAGCCATGGAGCACGGACTGAAGTCTCACTCGAAACAGTATGGGGGGGATACTAGAACCAAGTTTTGCACACTTGAGATGTCTATGGTGTCGATTTAGTCCAACTATGCCTACCTTCACGCAGGTCACTTCACATACTGTTCTAATCTTCAATACCTTCGCAATCTATTATAATCGTCTTTCACACAGCCCTAACCAGGGGCTAAGATGCTTTCATGCTACTATGATAGCAACCTGCGATGTTTCCCCAAACTACACCGCGTATCTTACTTATATTCTTAACATATCTTAGTTAACTTCACATAAATAGATATTCTATCTTGCATTCACTTAATAAACATAGTTATATACATTCGTGCATCCTATAAACAGTATAAGCGCAATTCATACCCAATATATTTAATGCATAAAACAGGAAATAAATACGCAGAAATGATATGAAACTTCTCTTTATTATGACTTCCAACTGTTACAGACTCGACTCGCCCTACACACTCAATTGCAGATTACTAGGCCTCTTCTCACTCAGCTGTAGAGCCTTCTCCTACTCTACGACCCAAAACTAGACTTTACACTTCAGATCTATCCCGCATACATCATATGCCCATCTTCCACTATGCTATCAAACTACTTAGAGCCTCGCTCTATTTATAAAATCCCATAGTCCGCGGACCATGGGTAGATCTCTACAGTCGACTTTACAATAACAAAATTAAGGGCAGACATCCCTATGACTCTTTTACAAGCTACGCACTCCACGCCCACAAAATGTGGAGCCTTTACATCAGAATTGCAATTTTTGACCAAGATCTAGGCTCTAAGCCCAAAAAATTCCCTTCGGGGATGCCGTGCCCAACACAAGGAGAAGAGTCAATACAACTATGGAAGAAATCCTACTCCAAGGAGACTTACAGATGGTGTCAAGAATACAAAAGGAAATGGATATCATCAAAGAATCCCAAGAAACAAAAACTTCAGAAGTACATCAAGGAAATATTCATCTCCCAGGTACCAAAGTATATCTCTTGGTTATTTCTATTATTGTACAAACTTTGGGCACATGGCAAAATATTATAGGGAATATCACAAAGACAAATATAATGGTCCATGTCAATCTCCCAAAACCAATTTTTCAAGAAGAATTCATGATTACACATTCATAAATAAGATGGAGTGCTTCAATTGCCATAACATTGGACATATGGAACGTGATTGTAACTTGACTTGGGTCCTTACACAAGCTAGAACCATGAAAACCAAGCCAGAGAAGAAAGTTACACGAGTATGGAGAAGGAAGCAAACTAGATCCAAAAATCTCTTGAACACTCCAGCCAATAAAAATGTGTTGTTGATCTGATGAAGTCATCCTTCATATTCCAAGTATTTGATGGTGAGAATCTAACCAAAAAGAGACCATGTTTACAGTCAGGGGGAGCTTATGATTCTTAAACATTCTTGCAGAAGCTCTCTGTGAATGGGCCCTATGAAATCCTTGATGAGTCACACATGGATAATCATATTTTGATAGATCATCTCTTGTAAGAGAGGATTAGAAGAGAGGATTGGAGCCCTAGAGGATCAAAGTCCTCAAGAAACCAGGTCGGAGCCTGAACCAAATATAGGGTTGGAGCCCTTGAGGTTGGTGTGTTATGTAAAAAAATAATTAATTTTAGGTTTATTATTTAATTTAGGTTTAGTTAGGCGAAAGGGCACGATCATAAGATCATGCCCTTTCCCAAAGGGTGTCCATGGCGGTATTTAAGCCAGGAGCCCCATTGTAATCAGACATCATCTATCTATTCATTTATTAATAAAGTATTTTTATATACATTTATGTTATCCAGAAGTCTTTATGCTTCATCTGGTATCGGAGCAAGTTCGTTCCTCGGGCTCTATTGATCTGCACCCCTGTCCGCTGTCCGCTGTCCGCCGTTATCTGTCCACTGTCCGTTGTCTTCCTCAGGCCACCCCAACACACCATCTTTAGCTACCGTATTTCCTCTTTGCCGGCGTGCATCCCACCTGCGTCAACGCCTGGCGTTCGCTCTCCAAAGTTATTTCGCCGGTCTACTCCAGCCAGTTAATAAATAAAAAAATTCGATAAATTTCAGAATTTCGATAAGTTAATAAATAAAAAAAATTCGATAAGTCCATTGGTATCAACTGCGGTGATAAACTGTGGTGACTGTCCATAAAAAAAAATTTCGTGACGGTTCATAAGAAAGTGACTGTCCATTAAAAAATTTCGTCACGGTTCATAAGAAATTCGGTTCATCAACGGAACTCCGTGACATGTATTATGGTATATACATATATATATATATATATATAATGATATA
>APFE030606014.1:0-14316 GCA_000404065.3 Pinus taeda
TCTCTGAATTCGCCCAGGGATGAGTAAGAGATATAAGAAATCTCCAAGTGGAACCAAGAACAACAAGTGGAATGACACTAATAAAAAACCCAAAGATGACTCACACCCTTGCAGAAATCTATAAATGGATCCCTCATCTGAGAGATATCGAGGCTTAAATTTTGTAATTTGTAAGGAAGTGTTGATAGTTTGTCTTTGAGAAGGAGCATTATATTGTTGGGTGATCTTGCTTTTCATGAGGTGAAGAGGGCTTTGATGCTGGGAGGATGATGATGGATCAAACAACTGGGTTGTAATTCTCCCTTCTAGTTTAATAAAGTTCTTTTAGATTTCCTCCATACAATCGTGTATTTGTGAATGTTGTTATTTGTGAATGCCATTGTATGTTCATTGTATTTCTGATTCTGCAATGCTTATGATATAATAGATCGAGATGCTTTGATGTTGTTTTGTTACTTTGCCTCTACAGGTATTCTTTAAGCAGGATAAGTAGGAGAAGAGTTGCAAGCTCTATCAAGGGGAAGATAAATCAAGCAAGGAGTCAAGTGGAAGATTCAGGTTGGTTCCTTTGCCTCTCTCTTATCTATCATACATAGAGGAAATCCCAAATTGCTTTGATTGTTTGTTTCTAGGATAGCTACCAATCCTAGAGGGCTAGTAGATCGAAAAGAGACTAGTTTTCCCGGAGACACCTCTGGGACATCATTAGGAGGTAGGTGGACCAATGCAAAGAAATTTCAGGAGGGCATTTCTCTAGGATTTGGATTTGACCGAGACACTAGCAGAGTTGCAGGATCATGTAGCAGGGTTAACCCTCGGTATTCCGGATATTCAGATCAAGGAGTTACCTATGAGGCTACAACACCATACTATTGGTGTTCCTGGCCATTGGATGTGGCTATTGCGCATGACAGCTCAGGCTATGACCTGTTATCATGACCATCACTAGGTCTACTTAGGAAGATTTTTGTATGAATTTTTGGTTTTTTAGGTTAGATGACCAAACATGTCTTGGACACAAATTTTGTAAAAACTTCAAACATCTGTCTACTTTTTTACTTTTAGATTTTTTATATATGGTTATGTGAAATCCTATTCAACTAATGATGTGAATTGAAAATTTACTTTTACATGTGTTGCAAATGTCTGTTTACACATAGTTCACTAATAATGAGTTAATGTGTTAAAGTTTCTAGAAATATGTTGATATTGAATGTTCTCAAAATGTCTTTCCAAAAGATGAACTCTAAGGAACATATGAAGAATCGTTGAATTTCAAATGATATACACATTTTTTAGTTGCAGTACAATGAGTTGTGAGTCTAGCCTAATGATGATTCGGTGAATGCCAAGTGAAATGGCATTAGAAAGAAGTTCAATCAATACACTATACTCAGTGATATTATTTGTAGAATGATAGATACAAATCCCTTGAAAACTCACTAAATCACCACTTGGAGCGAAAATGGCCGATGTTGCAGAAGATAGGTTTTGCATACTACGACTAGCACCATCAGCATAACCAACAAATGGTTCCAAAGATACTGACATCTGCAACAAATGCAAAGCGATTACTTAACCACATAAAAAATCTAAAAGACACACTGACACACACACACATGCAATTAAAGCATATATACAGTGATTTTTACTACACTCAATTAAGCATAGTAACATTTGAGGTACAACCCATTTCGGGGCTATGACAATGGAATTCCATCATAATCCACCAACTCGTAGGCACCTTTTGCCAAAACATGCTTGACAATATAAGGGCCTATCCATAGTGGTTCAAATTTTCCTACTCCCAGTTTATCAGCTTCCTGAGAATAAAGCATGACCAGGTCTTCTTCTGAAAAAATGCAAAGCTTGACATTTTTTTCGTATTATGCCTTGATTCAGTTTCTTATGTGCGTCATTAGCCAATGTGGCTTCACGATGGGTTTCACCAGATGGATGAGTTCTAAGAAACGCGCTTCTTCATCAAAAGTGTCGGGTAACATGTCAATTACGAGTTTAAGAGATGAAATTTCACATTATATTGGCAAGATTGCCTCCAGAACATACACCAATTGAAAGGGTGTGAATCCAGTTGCATTTCTTACTGAGGTTCGATATGCCCACAAAGCAGAGTATAGGAATAAATTCCAGTTTCATTTATGAACCCCTATCATTCCTTGAAGCATTCAATTCAGGACTTTTTTGATGGCCTCAACTTGTCCATTAGCTTGCGAATAATAAGGAGTAGAAGTATCATGTGAAAGTATTAACTTGGAAGTTAACTCATTCATCTTATGAATGTGAAAATGTGACCCATGATCTGTAACAATATCATGTGGTACACTAAACCAGGCAACCACATGGTTGAAAAAGAAAAGTGTAGCCGTCTTGCCACTGTTGTTTAATGTAGGCATCGCCTCGGCCCATTTTGTGAAATAGTCAACTGCGACTATAATGTACCTATGCCCCCCGGCTGAGGTAGGGTTACATGTCATGAAGTCAATGCCCCATTTGGCGAAGGGTCCAACAATGACGACAGGATGCAATGGTGTAGGTGGTAATCTAGCTTTATGGTCATAGATCTGGCAAGCATGACAACTTCTGATGGAAATAATGCAATCTTTGAATATGGTAGGCCAGAAGTAACCAGCACGGAGAATTCTTTGTGCAATAGCATAACCAGATAAGTTTCCATCACAAGCACCCGAATGGAAATCATTCAAAAATTTCTCGACTTCCTCATGAGTGAGGCACCTTCATAAAATGTATCGATACCACGATTGGAAAGAGTGTCGCCAATGATCAAATAATCTTTGGCTTGGTATCGGATACATCACTATTGCGAGTGAGAGGTATTAAGTTGGAAAGTTTGGGTCTGGAGATAAATCGATATATCTCCATTCCACGGGTTAGATGACAAAATCAGGAACTGAGAATCATCTAGAATTGATGGTTCTGATGTTGAATCAATGGTATTCGAGGGAAGGTCATAAAGAATCTTAGCAAAAACTAGAGATTTCTTTGATTTGGATTTGATGAATTCCAAATCAAATTCCTACAAAATGGTGATCCATTTTGAGTATTTCCCCCCAATAATTGACGTGACAAAATATATGTCATATGGTTGCAATCTGAAATAATAGTGGTCTTTCGAAGCAGGATATAGTGGCGAAATCTTTGTACAGCTTGGATAGTAGCCAGAGCTAACTTTTCGATGTAAGAGTAATTAACTTATGTATCATTGAGATTGAGGCTCAAATAATATATTAGATGTTCAATCTCGTCTTCTTCTTGGACTAAAACCATTCTGATGTTTGTATCTGCACCGACGAGATACAGGAAATAGTCGTTTTGATAATTCAGGAAATACATTAATGAGGCTCTAATCAAGGTATCTTTAAGAGCGTCAAAGGAAGCTTACGCAACCTAATCCCAATGGAAGGGTATCCCCTTTTTCAAAAGATGAGAAAATCCTTTAGCCATTTCAAAATAATTGGGAATGAACCTCCTCAGAAAGTTAGCCTTCTCTTGGAGTCTCTGAAACTGTAGTAGATTGGAAGGTGGAGGCAAGTTAAGAATTTCCTGAACCTTAAGTGGGTCAAGTCGATTTCCCTCCTTAGACACTATGAAGCCAAGCAAATGACCAAAACCAACACAAAACACACATTTGTGTGGATTGAGTCATATTTTGTAGTGTCAACACCGTAAAAATATAACTCTCAAATCCTGCAGGTGATCAATCGACTTTCATGAATGAGTAGGTAAATCATCAAGGTATGTTCGAATAATATGTTTGTTGTCATGGAAGGCATAGTTAATTTCCCTCTGAAAAGTTTCCCCTGCGTTCTTCAAACCAAAAGGGAGTTTCCTGTAAGCGAATGTGCCCCATGGACAAACAAAATTAGTTTTAGATTGGTCCTCTAGGTGGATATTGATCTAGTTATAGCCAGAAAAACTATCCATGAATGAAAATATTTCACATCCAGCACATTCATCAATAATCTAGTCGATAAAAGGAGTGGGATAATTGTCTTTTGGACAAGCTTGATTAACATCCCTATAATCAATGCACACTCATATTGTCCCTTGTTTCTTAATGACAGGAACAATATTGGAAACCCAATCAGTAAGAGGGACAGGGTATATGAAAGCAGCATGCAAAATTTTTTCAACTTTTGTTCTAATGGCAACAACCTTCTTTGGATGAACAGGATGGAGGTGTTGTTGCACTGGTTTGACTTCAGGATACATTTTGATTTCATGTTTAACTTTACTAGAGTCAATACCTGACATTCCCTCATATGACCATGCAAATATATCTCGGAATTCATGAAAGAGAGCACGGTAAATATAAATTTCTGATGGAGAACAAGATTTTCCAACATGAATGTTTTCTACAACTTTATGTTTGGTCGAAATATTGATATAAATAGTTTCTTCGATATTTGACAAGTTTCGTTGGGGATCTACTGTATCTATGAAAACATAATTCGAAAGAAAATCAACAAATGAAGGGTGATTAAGTTCATTTGAAAAATCCTCTATGTGATTTGGAAGATGGGAACGATGATGATAACCTTCCCATGGTTCTTATTTCATCATCATTAATTGTATGATTCCTTCATCAGTAGAAAATATACGTGAAAAAGGATCGGAGGAAGTACCATATTCTAATGAATGATCTACCCATACAATTGGTGAAGATGGATTTGGGTTCGTCATGAAATCCAGAAAGATTGATTGTTATACAAGCTCAATAGGGCTTAGCGACATGATTTCATTACTACTATGAACTTCAGAAGTATTGGTAATCTTCCTTAAATCAGATGAAGTAGAAGATATCATGTTGCAAGTCTCAACTTTTTCCACTTCCGCCATGTTTGATGGTGGTGGTATTGAAAAAGTACACATTAGGGAAGAATCCTTGAAGAGACCTACACCAAAGTTTTGAAGATATAGAGGGGGTCCATGAACAACAAAATTCTTCCAGCGGCTTGTGAACTAGAGGTGAAAAAAGAGAGTTGATTGATAACTGTGATTCCGCCTTTATGAGGGAATGCAATCGTACAAAAGTATGTTGAAACCGGAGCAGCCACAACATAAACCCACGGTCTTCCTAGAAAAATGTTGTAGTCAAGGGGTCCATCAACAACCTCAACTTCAACAGTTATTTTTTTTCCCCCTAGTTCAATTTGCAGATTACTCAAGATTCCACAAGGCATATATGTGCAACTGTCAAAATATTTTAATGTTGTTGGTGAACGTCACAAAGACGGTGAGCCAAGTGTTTTCCAACAATTCATAGACATAATACAAGTAGATGCCCCCTCGTCAATAATGGTTTGATGAATAAGTTTATTCAAGGCATTTAATTTAATTAGGAATGCTAATTGTGCTAGTAATTATGGCGTATAACCCGCATGGTTGAAAACCACAAGATTGGAATCAGTCAGATCGATTCCACAAATTGCTGACAACAAAACCTGCTTTTGGGAGGGACAATTTTGAAGCCACCTCAAGCGTTGAGATAACAGAAGGTGATTGAGCCAAATCATCTACTATGTTATAGTTATATGCAACTCGAGCTCGAGGGTTAAATGTTGATTTTATGTACAACTCCCTTAGGTGGTTTTATTCTTAACTCTGGTGCAATAGGTGGTGGAATAGGATCAGACGAAGATGAAGTAGAAGGATTAGGTTTATCAGCTTGGTTATTCGATGACAATGACTGATTTCCATAATATTTACTTCGTGTTGACACCAAAACATCAATTTTAGGCTTAGATGTGGATAGCATAAGCACTTGGGAAGTGGAAGCATGGTTTGTAGCAACCATATGTGTCTCTGGGTTCGGAAAAGGATCAGTGAACATTGCGGACGTACTAGAAGTCTTCAGAAGCTTTGAGACTTTAGAGAAATGAGGACAATCTCACGTAAATGATCGTCGTTACATATTAAACATGGGTAACAAGGATTAAACGCTGAAGGAGAGGAATTAGATGATTTCTCTTAAGGGGGATTATTTCATTTCTTCTTGTTTTTCCCCTTCTTCTTGCTTCCTGGTTTCTTTTCATTCTTTCCTTTGTCAAATGACATGACATTAATTTCAAAAGCAAGAGTGTTATTAGATGCATTTGAAGTTTGATTGGAAATGGAAAGTGTTTGACCAAATGGTCTACCTGCCATTTTTGTGCTTGAAGAACCAATCACACCATCACCAACATGAGATTCCTTACTCGATGGTGGTGGAGGAACAATGAATGTTAGTCGAGGTGCATTCAGGATCCTGTCATAGAGTGTGCCAGATTGTGTATAAATCAAGTCCAAATATTGGGTACAATCAATTACTTGCTCTTCAGTGACAACTCCACCTTTCGCCACATCCTCGGTGATAGATGGCAACAAGGATATTATAAACCACTTAGCCAAAAGCTAATCAGGAACATAAGTTTTAACCATTCATCGACGACAATGCCACTCATGAATATGATCAGAGATATGAGTAGCAGTAGTTTGTCTAAAGTTGGTTAATGGTTTAGTTCTAGTTTCATATCGTATGGGTAACTGGAAGTGGGTTAAAAATGTGGTAGCTAAAGTTGTAAAGTTATCAAAAGAAGCTTGTGGTAACTCAATGTACCACTTCACAGTTGGACTAGTAAGCGTTCTCTGGAAAAGACGTAGTCTAACTGAATCATCATTCAAGGAGTTTGATGAACACCATAAATGAAAATTCATGACATGGTTGGATGGGTCTTCTCTAGGATTTCCATTGAATTTCGGAATATTGGAAGGTAATTTATGAGGAATCACCATTCACCAGGTGCATAAAGAATTGGGTCATTGGTGAGCTGATTTAGATCTAGTAACTCAAGTGTTGCAATGAAAGGCAACTATCTATTGAGGTCAGGTTGAGCATATCTAGGGTAAGATGGGATTTCCTGGGCAATAGGCCTTTGCATACCAGCATAAGGCATCTGTTGCTAGTAACCTTCATAGGGGTAAGTTTGTTGAGCAAATCCGATGTAAGGCTATTGTTGAGAACCAAGATACATTTGTTGTTGTCCAAACCCAGCATAGGCTTGGTTACCAGGACCTAGGTAAACTTGTTGTTAACCAAACACATCATAGGCTTGTTTACCAAGTCCAAGGTGAGGTTGGTACTACTAGAATTGTTGATGTTGATATTGGGGCTACCAAGGTTGTTGAAGCAATTGTCGTTGTTGTTGATATAACGGTTGTTTCCCACTAATGTAAGCTTGACCAGGTTGTGAATACACTAAACCGGTGTAAGTCTGAGTCATTCCAGTAAAAGGTAAACTAGCCTAAGGTTGTTGGACTCCAGGCACAAGTGGTTGTTGTAAAACTTCCTGAGAAGGCTGAATCTGTAAACCTGAAACTTGGGGGTCTGAGGTTGAAGGACAACTTGCACAGGTTGAGATACAACAATCTAAGCTTGTGACTGTGGTAAAGTTGTAACAACAGGCGTTGTAGGTATGGATGAGACAGATTGCATAGGTTGGGATGGATAAACCAACCTAGGTTGAACGGGCATTGTTGGATTCCACTGACAGACAATCATTCCATGCTGACCTAACGACGATAACATACTGACATATGGTTGTCCCCTAGAAAATGGAGGATAAGGAGATTCTACATATTGTTCTCCATATGGGGGTATTCCAGTGTAAAGCAGATACATAGGACAGTAACCAGATGAACCAACTTGATATCAACTTGATGGGTCTAGCTATTCGGTATCTGTTAATAAGGAATCAGATAAAATTCCTGTAGAGGACATTTGTGAATACCAAGGACTAGAAGAAAAACGTGAGTGGGTTCTAGATAAAGATTGGTAACTCGATGGGATGGACGGAACACCATACAAGTGTGACTCAGGTGTCGTAGTAAACATCAAAGAGGTTGCGACAGAAGATTCTGTCGTAGTTGTAATAGATGGTACAGTCTAGGATGTTAAATTTTCCATAGTCAAATGTCCAAATAAATTTCCTAACGAATCAACGGGTGTTTGAAAGTAATCAAGATCAAAAGGAGTAGTAAAATGACGAGTATAAGGATACAGATAAAGTCAAGTTCCAAAATGGAATGGAGTTCTAGGTGTTTCTACCTCATGTTCCTCTTCTATTGAAATCAAACTAGGTGGAAGGATTTCACCGTCATGTTCGTAATAGATTTATGGTAGTTGTTCCTAAGGTAAAGAGGTAGTCTCGATAGTTACGGATGTCTGAGGATGTACTGGTCGATCTTCTTCTAGTATGGTAACAACTTTTGATTGTTCAACCTCAAGATCCAAGTGTTCTAATAAAAGAGTAGGTTCAGGTTGGGCTTCTTGAATAACTTCTGGTTCAGAAGTAACTTCTGATTGAGCAATGGTGGGTTCAGGATCAACTTCTAGTTGAACAGATTCAAGTTCAGAAGTAATTTCTTGTTGAACAACTTTAGGTTGAGAATCAACTTGTTGTTGAAAAACTTGGGTTACCGTTTCACTAGATTCAGTTCTAGTTTCCTTAGGAAATTGTGGAGATTCCACTTTAGTAACAGATGTACCATTAACTGTAGGAGTAACTGGGGTCATAGTACTTACCGATATAGGTGTTTCTGGTAATGAAGATGAAGAACTAGAAGTTTTTGGAGTACCGAATTCAGTCAAACGAGACCGCTTTAACTGAATAGGTGTAGCTTCAGGCGGTAAAGGTAGTTTACTCGCTATCCTCTATGAATGATAGGGTAAGGGTTGATGTTCCTCCAAACATGTTGATTGATTTTATTAAAATAAATAAATAAATAAAAATGGTTAAACTAGGCAAAAGTTTTACCAAGCAACTGTGAACTGCAAAATACCTCCTGGTGAACTGAGAAGTACTGGCAGGAAATCTCCCCAAATGTTGTGTTCGATGTATCACAGTGTACAAGGCGGCCGACTCGGTTACCTAAGGATGGATAGGAACCTAGTTTTTTCCTCCCATATATACCCGAAAGTACGTGGAGACCCAATCTGTATTAGCATTGACTAATGCAAAACCGCACAGTGAGAGAATTTCTTTGTAATTTACGTACTGTAACACTGCCCTATATACCCGAAGGTACGTGGACAAGCTACAATATACTGATGTATGTGGAATGAGGTATCACACTCGGAATGTATCACAGACATGTTAGTGACAACTGCTATGTTTTACGACAATAGAACACGTCTCTAGCCTAGAACCTATAAATGTTTGTGTTAGGTGACAATGCTCCATTAGGTTAATTGAGGTTAATTTTAAGTTGATCTTGATTAAGAATTTTCCTTTCAAGATTCACCACGTGATGTCTTTGAAATTCCTAGAATGCAACTAATATGATAAGAATTATTTTCATTCAATTTTAACAATGAAAACCTTAGCTAGTAGGGATAGAGAAAGATGCTTTTAATCAAAGAACAAAGAGCACGTCTAATGCAATTTCCATAAACTATTCCTATACGCACACACAAACTTTTTCAATGCACAATGCAAGTTTTTCTTTTCAATTCCCTTAATTTTTGAAATGAACAAAATTAAACTAATGCACATACAATCAATCAATATTTTTGCAAGAACGAAGACTTTACGACAGTTCTTTTTCAAAAGAAATGAAGAATTTCACGACACTTTCTTTTGAACAAAGATTAATCGATTATAAACTAACTTTGACAATGAATTGATAGTGATAAAGAAATCATTTATGAAAAACTAAACAATCAAGGCCAAAGTAGGACTAGGAGAGGAAACACAATTTGATTTTAGAAGTACAACAATCATTGATCTTTCAGCAAGCAAAAAACAAAAGGAAATTTGGGAAAAATCAAGTCAAAGGTGGAATTTTTTACCTAAGGAGGATCAACGCAGCCTGAATGGGAGACAGTGCACTTCAGAGCACTATCCTCAAGCCAAGGGTGATCTGCAGCGCTCTGCCTCTTGACCAAACTTGCATTGGTACCAGAGAGGCCATCCTGGGGGCTTCCAAGCACAATTTTTACCAAAAAACACTTCAAAAAGGCTGAAATAAGATCAATGGAGGCAAGTAAAGTATACTAGGGTGTACTAGGATGAAGGTAAACTACTCGAAATGATGATCATTCCCCAGTGGAGTTGCCAATTTGTTATGTGGAATTTTGCATCTACGAATAAATACAATTTCCCTAGGTGGGTAGCTACACCTAGAACAACAGATTTAAAGTGTTTGTCCTTTTTCTATAGAAGATAAATAAGACAAGGGACCTACTTGTTATCTTTCTCTTTCTCTTTGTCTCCTTTGTATGGTTCTTGTTGCTCCTTCTCGAACTTAACCCGCTCGACAAGTACCTGCAATCATAAATAGAGGACAAAAACCAATCAAAGCAAGAGATCTATCTACTATAAACAAATGGAATCTAAAGAATTTACACATATAATCATCATACATAAAGACAACAATATGGGAAAAGGTGTAAACAGCTTTATTAAGTAGAAGGAAGAGTTACAACCATGAAGTCTAATCTAATGTAACTCCTCCAGCTTGGGTTCCAACCAACATCACATCAAAATCACAACACTCCGACAACATAACAATACTTGCTTGCAATCTCAAACCTCACACCAACAATATCTCCTTACAAATTCTCAAAGTCTAGCCCCTGATCACTTAGATGAGTGCTCAATTTATAGGAAAATGGAGGAGGTTTGGTCATAAATGAGGGTATTTAATGGCCTTCCAAACTTAGAGTTAGTTTCCATGGAGGAAGGGATGAGAGGATACGAGGTTACTTAACTCATTCCCTATCCAATTTCGAGCTCATAGGAGATGATAAGTGTGGGAAACTTCTAGAAGGTTCCAAAAGATAAGAATATTCCTAGAACCCTATAAGGATTTCACTCAATCTCACCCAATGCAGGTCAAAGTGGGCCTAAGTGCTCTGAAATGCACCCTGCCATGGGCCTACCTACACTGAAACGCACTTACCCCTGACCAAGATTGTGCTAGTCCTTCAAGGAGGCATTTCTGGAGGGTTTCAGGCCAGGAAACTTTCAGGGAAGGAGGAATTCAAAGTGATGACTTGTCTAGGGCATGTAGCAACTAGATTAGGGTTTGATGAGCCATAATAGTATTGATCTGAATGTTGGGAGTGATGTGCCAAAATGGATTTTTAACACTGGGCTTCCTCTCAAAAGTTTAAAAATTATGACTGATAGTCAAGGATTTACTCCAGAAATTATACAATGATTGAGGGGCAACTAGACTTTCTCAGCCTAAAAATTGTGCAAAAGTCATCCTAGGCTTGCAGGTTGTTGCATGTGCTCCCAGGTTGATCCAGGTGGATATTGGTGGCCACCCGCTAATTCGACTTGGATCCCCTCTATTGCTTCGTGCAGTTTTTTTCAGTTTCCCTAATTATAGCACAATTTACTATTTTTAGCAGTTTTTCGGGTCCTAAACTTCCGGAGCCATTTTGAGGCCCTAAACGACGTTTTTTGGGAAATCTACCGCCAGCGATTTTTCGTGACTAAAAAATCGTCTTTTCCGTCGTAGTCCTCGGAGAGATCTTTCCAACGGGCTATCATGCGCGTCAAACGGAGATAAGACGACCAATTCGCGACCCCGGGAAGTTGATGTACCAACTTACCCAAAAAACGGGGCCCACAATTTGGCGTTTCATCTTCCAGGGTTAGGTTTTGGAATGTGAAGGGTTTTTCCATTGTTTCTCAACAATAAATAGGCCTTCGAGCCTCATTGTAACACAGTTCAGAGGCATGAAGCCACACATCTCTTCTCAGAGATAAGCTACCATCGCCCTAGCTGGTTTATTTCTATTTCCGGTTGTAAGCATATTTCAGTATTTTCCATTAATGAAATGAAGTATTATTTCCGCTGCATCTTTGTGTATATGGTTATCTCTGTATTTATTGCGTTCCTGTTTAAATATGGATCAGTGGTATCAGAGCGGTCTGCTTTTTCTCTGTTTTTCTTTGCATGTCCCCAACGAGGTCAGGATATAAGGAGTTAGGGCTTGAACTGGTCGAACCTTTGCAAGACCAGCCTCGAAAATCCCGACGGCCTCCAATGGCGGATGAGAAGAAAGACGAGGGAGCAGGAGATCCTATAAAAATCTTGCTCGAAGAAGCCCTCGAGCGACAACGGAACGCGATGATGGATAGTTTTGCGCAGATACTTCAGCGGCTACCTAGAGGTGACGCATCGACTTCCAGCAGCGACTCTGGAAACGCCACGCCCTTTAAGGTACAAGTTAATTTGAAATCCCCATCTTCGAGGGTAAAATAGACGCAGATGCCGTAGATAAATGGTTAAATCTGCTAGATGGTATTTCTCTGTTCATGAATTTTCAAGTCGGGAAAAAATTGTTTTCGCTCTTCTCAAAGCAGCCCCCCACGTCAAGGACTGGTGGGAAACCTACTGCGAGCAGAAGGATGAAAGTAAAGGCTCATTATTTTCAGCCGCACCCACTTGGAATGACTTCCGGGATGCCATCAAGGAGCAGTACTACCCTGTCAAAAACTATGAGGACAAATACATCAAATGGACCACACTGCGGCAGGGACGAGACCAAGATGTGCCAGAGTTCACAAACATTTTTCATACCCTTCGCACAAAGTTGGGTATCAAATATTCTGAGCGGCATCTGGTGCTCAAATACCGCGGCTGCCTACACAGATACATCCAGGAAGAGATGGAGTTCTTCGACATCTCCTCACTCGGCACAGCATACCGATACGCTGTCAAAATCGAGCAAAAGTTCAAACAGAAGAAGAGAGACTTTGGAACTGCAAATCCGAAGCCCAAAGGACAAAGCCAAGGCGGGGTGACCCAAGACAACCCGTCGAAGCCACAAGAAAAGAACAACACCACAAAACCGAAGAAGGACACAGGAAAGTGGTGTGAGTTCCAAAAAAGTCCCACTCATAACACAAGTGAGTGTCGGACCAAGCAGTCACTGGTGGCCGAGATGAAGGCTTCCGAATCAGATGAATGTTCCGACCCTAAGCCAAAACCCGACAAGGGGAATGGCAAAGGAAAGCAGATCATTGATGCGGATCCCAGCGCCACTGTTGCCACTGCCAAGATCCAGAAGAATGAGCCCGAAGAGCCAGAGGAGTGGGAACGTCTTTTCCACACAGATGTGGGTGAAGGGTTCACCGCTACAATTCATTGTCGACAGTGGCAGCCAAAAGAACCTGATTTCAGCAGAGGTCGTGAAGCGGTTGGGCCTACCGACTACACCACACCCGCAGCCGTACAGTATTGGGTGGCTTCATGAAGGACGAGATCTGAAAGTTTGCCAGCAGTGCCGCCTTCCCTACAGCATCAAACCATTCACAGACGAGGTATTGTGTGATGTTACACCTCTGGATGTTTGCGATGTATTATTAGGACAACCATACTTGTGGAAGCGACATGCTGTGTATGAGTCAAGGCCTCGCGCTGTCATTATTTCTTTGGGTGATTCATCATACAGGATACCGGAGGTAGCCCCACCTACTGCCACATCTTTGATCACTGCTAAGAAAGGCAGCAAGCTCATATCACAGACCAGGAAATTCATCTGTATGGTTCACTCCCAAAGTAAGGGGAAGATCGTTGCTACATCCATGACCCCCGCAAAGGGTTCCTCCACACAGCAGCAGCAGCAAAGGGATACAGTCATGACAGAACACAGAAACAACTTCTCCTCACCCACAGGGGTACCACACAAGTTTCAGGTGGGCAACAAAGTCTGGTTGCATCGACAGAAAGAACGCCTTGCCAGAACCCATCAGAAGCTCAGAACACTCCGACGTGGTCCTTACACCAGTACCAAGGCTACGTGCAACAATGCTTTGAAGCACAGCATTCCCCCATTCCTTCGCCTGCACCAACTGTTCAATGTGGACCGTCGTCGACCATGCTTTCCCCCATTGCTGGACACATCAGAGATTGCAGGACAAGTTCAGCAGATGGAGAAACTCAACGCAATGGGGTCCATTGCTTCCTAAGGGGGGAGGAATGATCCAGGTGGATGTTGGTGGCCACCCACCTATCCCATTTGGACCCCCACAATTGTCTCTTTCAGCATTTTCAGTTTCCTAAATTATAGCATAGTTTACTATTTTTAGCAGTTTTTCAGGTCCTGAACTTCCAGAGCTGTTTTGAGGCCTTAAACGACTTTTTTTAGGAAATCTGGGGGCAACATGGGTCCATGGACCGATGTTGCCCTTCCCAAAGTGGTAGTGCTCGGATAGATCTTTCTAATGAGCTATTGTACACGTCAAACGGAGATCGTATGCCAAAGTTACGACCCCGGGA
>APFE030606019.1:0-12875 GCA_000404065.3 Pinus taeda
CCTAAGCCAAGCCTATCCCACTGTAGCCTAGCCTACCTTATCCTATCCTACCCTATTCTAGCCTACCCTAGCCTACGTTACCCTACCTTACCCTACCCTACTATAGCCTAGCCTATTCTGCCTTAACCTATCTTAAACTAGATTATCCAACCTAGCCTAACACATGGCTAATCTAGACTAAACTACTTGAGCCTAACCTAAGATAGCCTAGCTTAGCCTAGCCTATCCTATCTTAGCCCAACCTAGCCTAGTCTAACTTAAACTGGCCTAACCTAGTGTGGCCTAAACTAGCTTAGCCTATCTTAAACTAGCTTGGCCTAACCTAGCCTAGCCTAGCTTAACCTAGCCTAGCCTAGCCTGTCCTAGTCTTGCCTATCCTACACCACTCTAGCCTAACCTAGAATAAACTATCCAAAACTACACCCTAAATCTCAATATATATTATAAATATACATCCCACATGAAAGTGAAAAAACTTCACATAAAAAGTAGTGAATAGAAGTAATGGATTTATTATGAAAGTTACAAAATACAAATTGATGTTTATTGAAAAAATATTTTACATATAAATGTTTGAAAGAAAACATAATATAAATTCTATAATAAAATAAATTTTCAACATAAAATAAAAACATATACATATTCAATTATGTAATTAAACAATAAATTTATAAAAATAAATAAACACTTTAAATGATTAAATCACTAATATAAAATCCATATATTACATTATTAAAATATATAAAAACTACGAAGAATCATATAAAATATATGAATGTTTAAGAAATTATAAAAAGACTATTTACTTTAATAAAGCACACAATTTTTTTATTTTTTTCTAAAAAAGATGACTTTTTACTAAAAACAAATTAATAGATATAAAAAACTTTCTATATTAATTAAGAAAAACAAAAATTCCTATTTCTTATTTTAGTAAATAAAACTATATAAATAAATACTTATAATAAAAAATAATAAATATAAGTTTTATAGGATATTCAAGATATTTTCATCATGGAAATATTATCATAACAATATATATATATAAAAGCAACGGAATTAGAAATGAGAAAAAAGCTTATGCAGTTCTAGTTTTCAAAAAAAACCATATCCAATTCAAACAAAAAAAAGAAAAAACCTATTACAACAGCAGCAACCAGAACAGCAACAAGGAAATTCTATAAGCACAAAAGCACGAGACTTCAATTTCAAAAATTTAAAAATATATTTGAAAGAAAATTAGGTTTGCTGAAATTGTTTTCATGACCATAGTTGAATAAGCGCCTATACGAGCAAATATGTTATAGACCATAAATTCCCATAAATGGTCAACCAGAAGAAAAGATTTTGATATATTGGGAAAAGTTTTTGACGGTAATTTGCCTAATTTCTGGGTTTATTAGATACTCTATCTATTCTCTGACGGCATATTCGAAACGAGGGCGATGCTGTTAAGCAGACTGTCTTGTCTGTTGTTGGCAAGTTTGACATGGGTGCTCGTCGGGTTCGAATCCAATGGAATCCTGGGTGCTCGTGGCTTGAAGGTAGCGTGTAGCCTGGTGAGAATATTCGGCGGGGAAGGGAATATGGTATAAGATTACACCCAGGAATTAGGCAACGAAGGGCAATATAAGGCAGAGGGAGTGGAAGTGACAATGTAGAGAAGTCGCCAACTGTCAGAAAGGTAGGCAAGAGCAGAGAGCAACCCTATGCAGAAGGAATAGAAGTAGAAGGCCGACATGCGTACTAGCCTCTTCTGGAGAGAACCACGGGCTTCGTCGCCAAAACAAGGGACGATAAACCTACGCCACTCCATGTTATGCCCGTCAATAGACGGAGTATCAAATAAACTCAAAAATTTGCCGTCAAGAAGCTGAGGATGGCGTTGCTGCGCAAGCCAACCTCAGCAAATCATGATAGTAATTCATTCGAGATTGTATGAAGAGAGCCCTTTCAATTTAAAGGAGATCAGTAACTCGATATCCGTAATACAGGTGGGTTTACATTTAAAGGAGATCCATAATACAGGTGGGTTTAGATTTAAAGGAAATCTATAAATTTCGTCAGGCCAGATGGATTCATTGAAATCAGCGAGAGTCACATTAAACCTCCACAAATTAAAGAAATATTAATTAAATAACTAAATAATAAGACCAGATTAATTCCTAAAACGAGAGGCGGATGGATTAAGCTAACAATAAAAATAACACAGAATATTATTAAATGACTAAAAGGCCAGAGTAAATCTTTTATTAATCCAGAAATGAATTAGTTAAAACCAGAGCAAAAAATGAATTAATTGAAACCAGCAGATACAAGAAGCCGTGGCAAAAATACTGACATCAAAGAAGGAAGGAGAAGCTACATCGATACATACCTATAACTCGATTTCATTTTCTGAAGCCACCGGCATTTCCTTCTTTCCACTCCGTTCTCCCAACATATGATTATCTGCATCTAAAAAGATCAACGGTTTCTCAGAAATTGAAACGGCAAAAAGATAAGTGATCATCAACCATTAAACTTTTCCACCTGACGATATGGTTGCAGGTTGCCTCCTATCAAAATTACTGAACTATTTCTGAAGACATTAAGGCGTGAAAGAAAGAGAAGTGATCATTAACTTACCTCCGATCTGCTCCACCGGAAGTCGACATAGAAGCAGGCTACGTACACTAACAACAATCAGACAAGCATGCCAAGCAAAACAGAGATGGAGGAAGATGTAAGAGTTGATATATATATTCCTCAGCGTCGTTTCAACCGATAGCAATGGTTAACTTCTTGGACGCTTTGTGCAACGGATAGGTTGGATGCTTTTCTGCAACGGATAGGATCAATGCAACGGTTAACTTTATTCATGCTTTTTTTCACGTTTTTTTCTAAATTTGTTTTTGATTTTAATCATTTTTTATTCTCATGTTTTCCAAATTTGTTTTGAAATGTGTTAATTTGTTATTAGTTATAGAATTTCATGTGTTAATTGGTTAGTTAGTTATAGATTTTCATGTTTTTCTAAATTTGTTTTTGATTTTAATGATTTTTGATTTTCATGTTTTTTATTTTTTTGAATTAATGACTTTTTAATCTGCTTTTAAAAAAAACATATAATTTATCACTAATTTATTTATATTTTTTTTAAATTTAATTGTATCATTTTATATTATTGTTCTTAATTTTTTTAATTTAATTGGGTACTAAATTACAAATTAGTAATTTTATTTTTAGGCATTTAATTAAATTTACTGAGTTTTTCTTTGAGAACAAATATGATACAGTATCTATTAACTTTGAATTTAGCTAATCTTTTTTAAATGTAATTACATTTTCTCTTTTTTTTAGTGTTCACTTTTTTCAATATTTAGTAATACTATATTTTACAAATTTTATTAGATACTATTATTTATTTATTTATTAAAATTGAATACACACACACGCAAAGGCGCGCGCACACACAACACAACACACACACATTATATATATATATTTGTTTATATTTTGCTCGAAATCGTATTAGTATTGAGTTTACATCTACATGTAACATGGAAAATTTAGTTTAAAATATATAGTGAGCTCCTATGTTGGAGTGTATCTTTTTGTTTTATTTTTTTAATTTATGATGTTTTAAAATTGTGAAATATATTTAACATCATGAAAATACAAATGTATGTATATATATATATATATATATACTTATACTAATTATTTGGATTTTTGTGTTTATATTTTTGTCAAAATCATATGATATTAAGTTCATCTACATGTAACATGGAAGATTTAGTTTATGGTGTATGGTGGACTCCTAATATTGTAGTGTATGAGTGTACCTTTTTGTTTTATTTTTTTGACTTACAATGTTTATAAATTGGGAAATATTAACATCATAAATGCAATTTTTTGCCATATCTATACAAGTTTTGGATGCATTTATATTTTTTATTGTTTTATGGGATGAATTTATAATAAAATCTCATAACTAATTAGTTACGAATGTGTTCTGTTATTTTTTGAAATATATACTTCCATATTTATACAAGGTTTGGATGCATTTATATTCTTTGTTCTTTTATGGGATATATATTTTTTTTTTGCAAAATTTAAGGTTTGTTTTTTTTGGTAATATATGCATTGGTTTTGTTTACATGAATTTATAACAAAATAACATAACTAATTAGTTATAAATGTGTTATGGTATGTTTTCTAAATTAATACTTCTTTGCCTATATAATTTTACGATACCCACTATTGTACTAGGATTGTCACCTATGACAAGGATATATACATTTTATTTGAAATATGTCATGGTATTTTAAATTTTTTCTTTTAAGAGTGTGAAATTTATAATTAAAAAAGTGTAATGATCCATTATTAAGATGTGACTTGTATATATATATATATATAATTTTTTGCCCATGCTAATTTTTTGCCTTGGTCCTAAAATGGATTCGTTTCATATGTCTAAGCAGGATAGCACACAATGTTGCTCCATCCATATTTTTCTTCATATGAATAACAAATCTATTCGTTTCCTATGTCTAAGGTTGACTTTACATAACGGTCTTCTACTTTTTATACAACACATAAGCTTAGTTTTTCGAGAAAAAAGAAAAGAAAGAACATCAGGTAGCAGGAAAATAAATTCAGTGGAGAGAAAGAATGGAAGTGGATTCATCCACTTTAACAACAGATTGCAGTGGCTCTTACTTGCAAGAACCCGAAAAATATGTTGGAAAAGTGTTGTTCATACATCGAAAATACAAAACAATTTCAGTCGATATATACTGTTCACATGGATCTCAGGAATATGAATGTTTGGGCAATGAGCATCAACCAAGCATATGGAACATTATGTATATATATAACAGGTTTCTAGTGAGGATCAATGGTTTGTGTCCTAATGGAATCACTTCTTTTGAAATTTGAAATGGTTTGTGTCCTAATGGAATCTCTTCTTTTGAAATTTGAAATTTATTAGTTCGAATCTTAAAATTGCTGTTATGAAATCTAAATGAATTGGGCACAACAACATTAATATCTCCAAATATTTATGTTTCCGAATGGTATTCCACTCACTTCTTCTGCGGCAAGACATGAGGTTGGATCGATCTTCACAGGCTAAAGTTTACGTGTTACAAACACACGACATGCAAAAGCATACATAAAAGCAAGGTAGCTTTCTATTTCACTTAACATACTTAAATAAACGTTAAGCAAAACGGTGATTTGCAATAAATGCGTCTGCCAAAACTTCGATGTAGCTTGTTTTTTACCTAGAAAGTTCTAAAAAGTTAACATTTAAGTTTGTTTGCTTCCTTAAGGGGATGATGATTTATGGTTTGGGCCCCAACAATATGCATTTTTTTACAATATAATAAATATATATGGTTCGACGTTTATCTCATCATCATAAGCATCATGGGGAGCAGAAACTAAATAGGGAGGGTTAAATGGAGTATTCGGTGTAACATCATGTTGACTCCACCGTGGGTTTTTCTCAAAGCCATTTCGTATGGGAAAAATTTCCCGCTATTAGATGAAATAAGTTTGTGTGGTGCTTTAAGGGGATGATGATTTATGTTTTGGGCACAAACAATAGGCATTTTGGTTATAATATATTAAATATATATGATTCGACATTCACCTCATCATCATGAACATCAAGTGGAGCCGAAACTCGAGAGGGAAGGTTAAGTGGAGTATTGGGTGCAACACCATGTTGAATCGACTATAAGTTTTTCTAAAAACCATTTTGTATGGGAATCATTTCCCACTAGTGGATGACATTAAGTTTGTGTGGTGCTTTAAGGCGATGATGATTTATGTTTTGTGCACAAACAATATGAATTTTTATTACAATATAATATATATATATATATATGGTTTGACATTCACCTCATCATCATGATCATCTGCTGGAGCCTAAACTAGACTGGGAGGGTTAAGTGGAGTATTCAGTGCAACACCATGTTGACTCGACCATAGGATTTTCTGAAAGCAATTTTGTATAAGAAAACTTTCCTGCTATTGGATGACATCAAGTTTAAGTGGTGCTTTAAGGGGATGAGGATTTATGTTTTGGGCACGAACAATATGCATTTTTTTTATAGTATAATAAATATATATGGTTCGACGTTCACCTCATCATCATGAGCATCAGGTGGAGCCGAAACTGGAGAGGCAGGGTTAAGTGAAGTATTTGGTGCAACACCATGTTGACTCGATTGTAGGTTTTTCTAAAAACCATTTTGTATGGAAAAAATTTCCCCCT
The DNA here is from genome assembly GCA_000404065.3 of Pinus taeda. Taxonomy (NCBI): domain Eukaryota; kingdom Viridiplantae; phylum Streptophyta; class Pinopsida; order Pinales; family Pinaceae; genus Pinus; species Pinus taeda. The sequence continues at coordinate 6,269 of APFE030606019.1, forward strand.
ATTGGATGACATTAAGTTTGTGTGGTGCTTTAAGGGAATGATGATTTATGTTTTCGGCACGAACAATATGCATTTTTGTTACAATATAATAAATATATATGGTTCGACATTCACCTCATTGTCATGAGAATCAGGTTGAGTTGAAAGTGGAGAGGGAGGGTTAAGTGGAGTATTCAGTGCAACACCATGTTGTCCCGACTGTAGGTTTTTTTGGAAACCATTTTGTATGGGAAAACTTTCCCGCTATTTGATGACATTGGGAAAATGAAAATTAACTAAAATACATGTAATAAAATGGGGGAAGAGTGGCCTATCTGGGTTCTTATTATCATAATGATAGTTTTTATCCATCAGCTAAACTCTTGTGGAGAAAGTAGGGTAAATTAAGATCACGACCAAGAAAAGCCATCAATAGTTTGATGTGATACAAAAACTCGACGACATATTGAACCTTAGAAGTTATATAATGATATATGTAATATAATATATCTCTCCATTATTGTTTGAGATAGTTTAAAGGGACACTTTTTACAAAGTAAATCTTGTAAATTTATGCAAGAACGAAATCAAATACATATTTAAATAGAAATGGAAAGATATAATGAAAAATGAATTTCAATTAATTAATAATAAATACTAAAAATAGTGGTTTTATATAGGGTAAAAGAATAATAATATAAGGGATACACTAGAATTATATGGACCTAACACATTATGAGAAATCAAATATCTCTAGCACAAAAGTTCTTGGATACTTTGAGACAATTTTTTTTTTTTAAAGAAAACACTAGTATTAAGTCCACAATAATCAAATGTATTCAAAGTTATGTCGAGGAATTTGAAGGAAGAGACAATGAAGACAAATAGAAGACAAATTAGCACTCAATAATTTAGTAGATCTACAAAATTTTCAAATACTTTCCCACTCATATATGTAAATACGCCAACAAGACAACTAAGGTATAATCAATATGCTAAAGATCATCAATTCTCATCTTTTACATACCTAAAGTCGTTCTATGGACAATGTTATTCATTTCATATTTTTGGACATAAATCCATTAGAAAGGTGAAAGTTGAAAGAGAGAACCATTATCTAGATACTGTATGAATTCTAGGTCTAAAAGTTCATTCTCTAGGAGTAGAAATCCCTCCCCCCTCTAAATGAAATTGAGTGTTTCAAATGTAAAAAAAAATTGCCACAAGGAAAATGAATGCAGAAGAAAGTTTGTACGTACTTCTAAACAACCTATCTCTAAATAGTTGCTACTTCTAAGAGAAATGAAGAAGTGGAAATAGAAGACTGAGGAAACTGAGTGTGGACTTATCTTATCTACACCCGGTCACAAAGGAAAATTGTATGTAGTGGATGCTCATAGAATAAGACTATATACAACAGCAAGTTTGTTATTTGTAAAGGAGAAAATCAATGACAATGTAACATTTAGAAATAATGCCCTAGATAAAAATTAATGGAAAGGGCATAGTCATTATGGATGGAAAGACCAAGCCACATAATGCCTTATACATGGATGGTGTCAAGAAAAAACAACTGAGTGTAAGTCGAATGTGTGACAATGGATTTTATGTGACTTTTCAGTTTAAGGATTGTGACATATGAAAAATAGAAAATGGAAAGTTGGAAATAATGGATATTAGGACTCGAAACAATGTGTCTCTATTTTATGGTTATAGAGTTAATTTCTAGTAGAGATAAACACATCAAATATGGCTATGGATCATAATTTTGAGGCATGTAAATTTAAATAATATATTCAATATTAGTAAGTTAAGGTTAGTAAGAGGCATACCAACACTATTAAATCTTGACAGTCCAATTTGCAGCACTTGTCGATTTGGAAAACAAACAAGGAAATGGTTCAAAATAGAGGATCTCTCACCTTCTAAACATTTGGAGTTGGTTCACATTGATATATGTGTTCCCATAAGAAGAAATATCCAAAGAAGACAAAGAAACGTTTTTTTTTATTGATGATTTTACTAGGACTACTTGAAGATGGAAAATCTAGATGGCATGAACAAGTTTGAAATATTCAAGGCTTACATTGAAAACGAGAAGGAGCTTAGGATTAAATTCCTGAGATCTGATTGGGGAGGAGAACTCATATCAAAAGATTTTTAATATTTATTTTAAAAACATGGCATAAGGAGTAAGTACTTAGTAGAAAGAACACCACAACAAAATGGGGTTGTTGAAAGGAAAATGAAAACCATTTAGGAGATGGTCAGATAAATTACTGATGAAGGGAAGGTTAAACACACCTTTTGGGGAAAAATATCTCAAGTAACTTTTTACATAGAAAATAGAATATAGCTCAGGCCTAACAACAATAAAAATCCCTTCTGAACCACAGAAAGCATGACTAACATCTGTAAAACATTTCAAGGTATTTGGGAGTACATGATATATCAAGATAAATGATAAATACCTTAGAAGTTTTGACTCTTGAGCATATGAGGGTATATTCCTTGGATATTTTATTAGTTAAGAGAAAACACTAAAAGTGCTTAACAAGAAGAAAAAAAGGGTTGATTATTGGATCGATGTTGTAATTCATGAAACACTACCTCATACATTGAAGTCAAAAGAAAATGAGAAGTGAGATGATACAGAGGACTCTGCTCTTAGATATGCAGTCAAGAAGAAGAGGAAGCTAAAGAAGATGATGAGGAAGAATATATTGCACAAAGGAACTAGAGCCCATCAAGGTAAGTACAAATTAAACACTCAGAATGTCCTATAATTGTTGATCAAAGGATTAGTGTCAAAAATCGAAGGAAATTCATCAAGAATAGAAATATTTCCATACTCCCACAAATTGAGGGGAAAAATATGTGTTAGTATAGTCAAGACAAGTTTTCGGTGAAATAAATGAATGAAGAATTCAAAGAAATTGAGTGTAATGGCACTTGGGAGCTTGTTCCAAACCTTAATGATAACAATTTTATCAGCTTGAAACTTGTGTTCAAGAAAAAGATAAATGAGGAAGGACAAGTTGTAGGAAACGAAGAAATATTGGTCGACAAGGGTTATGAACAAATAGAAGGAAAAAACTTTGAATAAATATTTTCAGTTGTAGAAAGACTGCGAACCATATAATTTAACCACATGCTCCTCAATATTTTTCCTCCGCATGATAAAAATTTCATGGTTTAAAGCTTCATACGAGATATTTAGAGTGAAAACACCACAATGACTCGTTTGAAGGAGAAAAACCCTAGAATCAAGAGATATGATACCAAATGTAATGTATCAATATCAAAAGAACGTAGAAAAATAATAAAATATAGATGAATGACTAGATAATAGTCCACTTTGAGGGGGAAAGTTTCAATCTCATTTTAGATCAATTAAATGAGAAACTCTTAGATGACTCAAATGATGATACCTACTTGGTATATATACGAGTATAAATGGTCAATATATAATTAGGGACTACAAAAAAATAATAATGTAAGTGCACAAAATTAACAATAGTGGGATTCTATGGGGTATAACAAAAGTAATCTATGGGATACATTAGTATGATAGGTACATAACACATTATGAGCAGTCAAAGATCTCCAACAAACAAGGTAGGTCTTGGATAACATGAGACACGAAAACTTTTAAAGGAAAGGCCAATATCAGTTCCACAAGACTTGAAGGCGTTTAAATCTATGCAGAGGAATTACAAGGAAGATACGATGAAGATAAATGGAAAACAATTTAGAGAAGCACTCAATAATTGGGAAAGTCTGCTAAAATTCAAATACTTCCCCACACATGTATGTAAATCATCTAACAAGACAACTAAGGTATAATTTATTTTCTCAAGCTCATCAATTTTCAACTTTGAGGTACCGAGAGTTGTTCTATGGACATCGTTATTCATGTCATATTTTTTGACATAAAGCCATTAATTGTAGAAAGGTCAAATTTGAAAGACACAAAAATTTTAGATTTAAATACTATCACAATTCTAGGTCTAGAAACTCCTTCCCCCTGATGAATGAAATTGAGTATTTCAAATATAACAACTTTTGCCACAAGGAAAATGAATGCAAAAGAAATTTTGGCTATATTTCTTATTTAATAAAATAAGGAGGGTTTCAACTATATACGCCCAAGGACATCATTATGATAGTGAAAAAATATTGCATGGAGAAGAATGCAATCGTATGTGAATTATATTTGCATAATATGGTGATTCCTATCTCACCATCATTAGATCCAAATGCCCATGTGGGTGGTGTCCAACTTCTAGCCTTTTCATCCTAACTAAGGAAAGGGGAGATAAGGGATAAGGAGGTGAATAACACATTTAGGTAAGAGGTGACCAAACCACTATGGGTAAGATAAGAGTTAACTAACCCCCTAATATTTATTACAACCCACAACATTCTCATGGAGGAATAACATGTGGGACTCCAAATTTGGAAGCATAAATAGAAGGAGGTGATACTGCACTTTAAGGACATGATTAGACTACTAGGTGATGAATCCATATATGCATGCAAGAGAAGATGGCAGGCTATAAAATATATCTTGAAACTGAGGAAACTCTACACATCCAAGAATTTATGTCATGCCTTAGATAAGACTCCATTCTACAAGATGATAAGTGAAATAATTGGTATACAATGGATTATACTATGATTCAACGTGTCTTTCCTTCTAAGGATTATAGAACACAACAATTGTGAAGAAGAACCAAGAAAATGAAAGGAAGTAGGTATAGAACCTATGTTTTATTGTTTAGAAGAACTAATTATGTATATAACATGGAATTTGATACAAGTTGCTAAAGAGATAAGGGAGCAACAACTGAGGGATCAATAAGATTCAAAAGGTGACTTACACAGAAATGGTAAACATTTAAGTAGGGGAATATGATGGGTGCTTGAATTGAGCATCTAAATTCCCCTCTATAACCTCTACAACTTAGGAGTATATGTATTTCTAACATTAATTATTATGGATTTTTCTATTTTACATGTCATTCTTTGTGTTGAAGTGTGCATTGAAGATATCTAGCAATACTAATGATTTGTGTGACATTTTATAATCTTAGCATCCTAATTTGGACATGTTTGTGAAGACTAACAAGCTCCTTTAATAGCCTCGCAACATCCTAGCATGAAGATAGGGAACCAATCCCATTGGCTGATAATATACATATACAGGATTGTTAAAAAATCAAAGCTATCATTAGTTAATGACATGGTGGCTACACAAGAATTTATAATGGAAGAATTACCATGATGCTAGGGATTCTTTTAGGGAAAAATAGTCATGCTATTGAGCATGTTTCTCTGTCACATTTTCTATAAGAAAGGAAACATGATTGAGTTAAGGAGGTTTTTTTTCAGAGAAAGAATTATATTGTTCCTCAAAAAATTTATAATATTTAGAATTTTCATTAAAGTAATGACAATTTTTTATTAATCAAAAGTTAAATATTTTTGTGTATTTTTAGGTTGATTTCATTTAAGGTTTGGAAGAACCTTGGAGAGGGCCCACCCATAGACACCTTGGATCCCTTCTCATACTTTTTTTACCTTATTTCCACACGTTTCGTGAAGCTATTATAATTTTGTATTGTTATATTGTGATACTGATATAGTTTAATGTTCTTGGAGATGCTTGAAGATAACATTTCTTATTTTTTGAGTGATGGGAATATTTTCCATAAGTTATAATTAGCTTAACCTACCATATTTCATATTTCCTTTATCAATTATCGCACTTATGACATTTATAGAGTTTCCTATAGAGTTATAGGTATTCTTTTAGAGTAAATAATTTCCTATCAAACAAACACAAGAGCTCTATTTTTGCATTATTCTTTATGATTCCATTTAGGTTGTTTATCAAGCACCTCAATTAGTCAATGTAGCATGGTTAAATGAACACTGAGGAATTGAATAATAATTTGTCATAGCAACATCATTGCTCTTAGTATCACAGATCATCCTTTTTAGTTTTTCTTAATGGATTTCTTCACTTTTGTGAAGCAATAACATAACATTATTTTTCTTGCAACATAGTATATTTCCTTGAGTTACATTGGGGTAGTTTGGATTCTTTCATGTTTACTTTCATTCACTTTTGTTTTCACAACCTTGTTTCCTTTTATTCTTGGAACTTTGATTTCACAATTTCAACTCCTACACTTAGGTTCATGAAACCTAACATCTTGCCAAACTAGATTAATTAAAGTGAAAACTAATTAATTACCACTTTCTAACTTGATCAAGAAAGTAATATTTATCATAGATTATTGTGTATTAAAAGAAAGGAAAAAATATAAATTCTATATATAATGTGTGATAGCTCTTCTACATTTATGAACCTGTTATGAAACCAGCTCAAGAAAAGATGGAAAAGAGAGATCAACGCCTTAGAATTTAGCCTCTTCGAGGGGGAAACCTCCTTTACATTACCTAAATGAAAATTATTCGATGATACAAATGAAAAGATCTCCTTTCTATATATAAGAGTCTAAGGGGTCATAACATAATCAGGGCCTACATAACAATAATAATGTAAGGGCAAAATAATAACAATAGTGGGCTTCTATGGGGCACAATAGTAACAATATGG
>APFE030606031.1:0-24131 GCA_000404065.3 Pinus taeda
TTATACATTTTACATATATGTAAGTATGGGTGTCAGGGTGATTCGTGTGGTAGGTAGGCCAAGGTGTTGGGCCTAATAAGTCCTTCAATTACAATCATTGGTAGTTGGTTTGCAAGTTGTAAATGTAACACTTAAAAATAGGTTGCAAACATTAGTAACTAAGAAAATCCAGAAGGTTGACCATTTGGATTCAATGAAGGGAAAATATTTTTGTATTCTTGCAAATGAATTTTGAGAGAAGATTAACCTCCTTGATGGCTTGGAGGAGTAAGTTGAGTCCTTTTCTGACTCAAAAACTGAAAATTTGAAGAAGTAGATGGAAAAAAAATAAGCAACATGTTATGAAGATTAATCATTTAAAAGAAACAATGTTGGAGCAATATCATCTTTTGAAGCAAGATTATGATGCATTGTCTCAAAAGATGATTGAGAAGTATGGGGTCATTCAAAAGCTCCAAGAGACTAAGTAGGAACTTGAATTGGAAGTTAGTCGCCTTCATAAATTTGAGATGGAGATGGTTAATGTTGAGCTACCAAACTCATCTTCTTCCACACTTATGATGTTGTTTGTCAGAAGACTGAATTTAATAATCATGATGCATCACATGCCTTTGTCACACCCAGTTTTGAAAAGTATACTACTGGTATTAGATCTCGATTGCTGAGTAAAATGGGATAATCTCGAGGAGGATTTGTGAAAAATGGATAAGGAATTGTTGCTCCTATTAACCCTATATTGCAGACATCAAGAGAAATTCTTAGATACAATCTTGTTGCTTCCTCATCACTTAAATCCAACTATGAATTGCTTGAGGAAAATGCTCCTGTTAGTTGTGATAAACATATTGATGACATGGCTTCTAATGCCATTCCAAATGAAAATGTTGTTGCACCCAAATTTGAGTCTAAAAATAAATAAAAAATGATCTTTCTCAACATCCTCATTAGAATAAATTACCCAAGAAACACCATTATTTGTCAATTACTAGTCCTGCATTTAGATCGTTACAGAAGAGACGCGAGAGAATGAATTATGTACCAGTGCCAACCATTAGGATTGACTGTTGATGGATCGATGAACAATCATGATGTAATTTGAACCAATGCTTGAATAATTCATATATTGTGTTGCATCAGTTGTTCATTGTTGATTACCATTGTTCCCTTAGTTGTGCTTCAGGGGGGGATTTTGCTATCAATGAAAATTGTTTCTTCATATTCCTTCCGTAGGTGTGCTTTAGGGGTGTGGGGGGGGGGGTGGGGGTGGGGCAATTAGTTGTTCGACAAATATTGTTGCTTTCAGTAGTGTGATGGTGATGGTGTTCAAACAACTCCAAGAGTGTTGTTGTACAAGGTGTGAGCCAAGTTTCCATATTTACATGCCTCATTATTTGTTTGTTGGTTGATGGTGTTGATATTGTTTGAAGCCTTTTTCTTGGTTCTTTACAAAAACCTAGTTTCTTTGAAGCAGATTTTGGAGAAGTTCACAATGTTTTCCACCCTTGTGCCTCTATGACAATCCTACTTCAGAGATCGTCTGACCTCATTAAGGTTTCACATCTCTGATATTCAGAGTTTTGGTACTTCAACATTTCATGCTTTTTCATTGGCGCGCACCAATGTTATTGTCATTCAGTGGATCATTATGGGATCTAGAATTTTGGCTCCATGATAATTTGACCACTCGCATCTATTTGGAGCGGGGGGGGGTCTTTTCCTATGAGTTTTTCTCTCTTTCTCTTCCTAAGAAATTTTTTACATGTTTACCTAATCAAGACTTGTTGTTGGGACCTCTTATTTGTTTTATTTTTTCTTTAGTTACCCCCAAAGTTTTGCTTAAGGAGGGGTGTTGGAGTTTGTTTTTTCCAACACCTCATTTCCCTATGAGCTAAGTATGGTGAGTTGTAAGTTCACATAGGGACTTGCAACTATCTAGTTTCCATAGTTATCCTTAACCAACATTGGGCCTCCTCCATTGCTATATAATGGAAATATTCTATGTACTTTTACACAACAATGTGAGTAATAAAATACTCTTAGAAGTTTATATGATGAGTCTATATATTTTGACTAAGATGAGTCCATAGTAGCCTAGATCCATCTTAACTTCAAATCTACCAACTGTCGAGAGGGGTCAAATCTCTTCAGATGCAAAAATATTTTAGAGTGAAAAGAGATTGGATCCATCTCCGCCCTTTGTAGATCCAAAGTTAATATGGATATAGATTGTTATAATATATGTGTAGTTGACATTGAAATATTATATTTATAATTCACTTTCTTCACATTACATTTAATTATTTTTGTTATTAGTATTTTTTGAATATTACATATCAAATCCATATTAAACATTGAAAGGATTACAAATATCTCTCATACATTGAATTAGAAAGTAGTTATTAATGGAATAAGATTTCTCGCAATCTTTCTTTCTTGATATATTTTTCATGTTGTCCACGTGGTCCTAGATAGAGGGTCATCAGGTGCTTTGTGAAGGCACTCAGTGATGTGTAGTCCTACCAAGCTTCCAAAAAAAAAAATATGTTTCATGTTAAAATCTTTTACTCAACCTAGGTTAAACTTTTCTCTCATTGATATTTTTAAATCAACTCTCTATCAGAAATAAAATAAATCGCGCATCTCCCTAATTAGGGAAAGTGGAAATATAAGAAATTTTTTAATTCAAATTACTTTTATATTCTCTATATAAAGTGATATAAATTTATGTTATTTAATATGGAAATTTAGATATTTTTTGTGATTAATATATTTTTGTTTTAAATATCACACATAAACTAATAGTAGAGTGAATTAAATATAATGTAATATCACTGAAGAAATTGCATTTCTTCTTTATGGTAAAAAGTAAATTATTTGTTTTCATTCGGGTAGCTGAATTGGAAATGGCCATGGAAATTAAGTGTCACCAAATCAGAAGTCTTGGTTTCAAATCAATGGTCGTGGAAATGAAGTCTCACTGAATCAGAAGTCTTGGGTTCAAATCTTGTGCTAGCCCCCTGATAGGGATGAAAAAATTGGACATGATGAAGATGTAGTCCTACCAAACTTACAAAGAAAATGTAAATTAACTTCTTTTTACTTATCTGCATATTAAGTAGTGAAGAAATTACATTTCTTCGTCATACTAAAAGACAATTTTTTTTTTTAAACTTTCGGTTACTTTATATATCTATATAAAGTTATGTAAAATTAAGGTGAAAATTAAAGTATTTTAATTATGGCCTTCATTAATTTCTTTATTATATTATTTTTATTTTTTAATTTAATTAATTAGTTAATTAATTTATTTATTTTTAAATGTAACATTATGCGACAACACCTCTTCGATATAGAGTGCTTCTCTGTGCAATAATATTACGTAAAAATGGTTTGGGCAAGAGAGTATGATGAAATTTAGAGGATGTTGATGGATGCAAGGAGTGTGTTGGACCTTGCACATTATATTAAAATTGGTATGTTATAATGCATTATATATGGATCCTGCATTATTTTAATTTGATAATGGAGGTTATATGGTTTATGTTGGATATGCCAGATATGGCTAGAACTACGACTTCATTTATGGTCGGGTTTCATCCCCATATTTTGTTATTTTTAATTTTAAATGTATATTATATTTTTGGTGGCCTAATGTCTCGAGGGTATTAATATGCACACCACTTGAAAGAAGGAAAGAAAAAGAGGGGACCTTACAAAGGAGTGGAGTCTAGAGGAATTCTAGGCAGGATAAGGAAGAATTTTTAAGTTTGTAAGTAGTCCATATGATAATCAGCTAGAAAAATGGGCCATTAGATGTTCGACTGGGGCCAGGTAAATTTGAATTCCATATATAGAAGAAATGGGAAAAATATGACAAACTTCATGTGGTCGTAATTTTCAGTCCATACATCAATTTTTGGCATATGACTAGTCAAAAGAAATGATTTCTAGTGCAGATCTCAATTATCTTCCCACAATTTTAATATGAGGCTTGAAAATCTAAGAAAATATGAGAGACAACTAGAGGTATCCTAAATGGGCCAAATAGAGTTTAAATGGTTGTAACAATCTAGAGGGCAGAAATTCCACCCCAAATATTAGAATAACACAAATAAGTAGTCAATATAGAGCTATTGACAAGGAAAATATTCTGAAAAGCCAAAAGGTTTAAATCTGATGATATTTGTAAGGAAAAATATCATAGAATTCATAGATATTGGAAAAGTGGAAAATAACCTAAGATATCTCGAGGACATAGCTTTCATCCCAAGAGTCCTAAATTGACAAGTGAGTAGTGAATGGAAAGTTATGGATTCGAAGATCATAAGGGTGAACCAGAAATTGGAATATGGTTAGGAAATGTGAGAGTAAATGTCCCGTCAATTTACAAGCCATAAACGCCATAATGACTTTTAATAGTGGCAAGGGATTTGTAAAAAAATACTTGAATAATTAGTTGCTAGAGGGATATGGCAGTAACTACAAACATAACTGTAATAGTAAAAACTACGAGAAGAATGGATAACTCGTAAATTGAAATATATGGCCATATTATAGTATTCCTATTATGAAAGAATTGAATAGGACAATTTCTTTAACCCCCTCACTATTGTTTAATTTATGATATTAAATATGATATGGAAGTTTATGTGTTGTATATGCACGAAAGTATGTTGTATATGCACGAATGTATGTAAATCACAAGAATGTTGAATACATGTTTTTTAACTGCACTAGGCTGAAATATTTATGCAATAGTTCATACAGAAGCTGACGAAGGTTGTTATGTTTTTGATGATGCAAATGATAGGACAACAACCTTACGGAGGAGTGGACCCAATGGGACAGTATTCTTATATTCCATAAAGGCCTTAGGAAGATGGATTTCTCGAGGAAATATTGATTAGAGAAGGGGATACCTGATCCTGGAAGTGAAAGTGCAATTAGAGAATATGTCCATGAATGCAACGAAAATGGTTTAATGTCCTGAATGGTACCTGGAAGCCCTAGAAAAGTATCAACTTTGCGGTTGTTGTAGCTTGGTACCTTGGCTGTTGGAGGGTAATTAGTATGTACATGGTAATGGGTGAGTAACTTTCCATGAAGATAACATCGTATCAGATCCTATAGGTAAGTGTTCGCTTCCATTTTTCATGTTTTGAATATATATAATTTGAATTATTATGAATACAATATTTATTGTATAGTCATGAGTATAATATGTTCGTTTAGTTGTTCAATATTGTAAATGCATGCTAAGAAATAAGACCTTGGAGCATCTTAAGGCAATGACTAATTCAATTGATCACTTAATTATTAAGTTATGCATTCTTAGATATTGATCAATCGAGGAGTCCTAAAGCTTGGAATATGGAGCTGGTTGAGTAGTCGATGAGTCCTAAGGGTTGGGCTCTGTAACTAAATGAGGTGTGATTATTCAGTTAAACAAACCAAATGATGCCTATTTTAGGGCTTAGTGCCCTAGTTTTGTGAGTCGAATTTCTTTGGGAGCTTGGTAGCTTCAATTACTAATAGTTAAGCAGTCCTGTGGTTAGACATTGGAATTGGTTGTTGTATGATAATTCACTTAACTGTACCAGTTGGATGCATCCTATTCATGTGAGCTTCTAAGTAGCGTCATGGGGGCTTTGGTGGCTCTAAGAGCTTTGGCGGCTATGGAATATGGCTCAAATAGTCTTGGAGCTAGTGTTCCACCAACTCCAAAAGATAAGTATCGAACCTAATCAATACTTTATTCTTGTACATTTTAGATATATGTGTATCAACTGAAACTTGGGTAATCAATACTTTGGTATTTTTAATTTATACAGGATATGAATGTGGTTGTTCAAGAACACAGGTCATGAATTGGAAAGGCAACATGTTGGCTATAAAAGAACTATAGGGTATGATAAGATATATGACATGCTACCAGCATGGATCCATCTTAAGTACATATCTAACATGAGATGAGAGGGATCAAATTTCTTCATGTACAAACTTATTTAGAATGTGAAATTTCATTATTTTAATTGTATTTTTAAACACTAAATCGAGTATATATATGACCAAATAAACATTTTAACCATAAAAACTTCATTTTTTTAGATACAAAGTTAAAATATTTTATTTTAACAATTTTTTTCTATATATAGATATATATGAAGTTGATATCAACATAATTTAGTTAATGTAGATCTCCAAATAGTTTATTTAAATATTTTTTTGAAATATTTTTGTAAAGTTTAAGATTTAAATATCTTATAGACACACTTTTTTTATTATTACATATTCATTTTTTTTTATTATAGTCGACATTATTTTTCTATTTAGAACATATTTTTTGTTTTTATTTTAAAGGGAATGGATGGACGACCAAACTTACACAACTCTCGTACTAAGCTGTAGAATGAGCCTCTCGACTCAACAATGGAATATAAGAGGATTTTAATCAGTCCATAATAATTTGTCATAGGGACAATGACAATTTATGCAACAATGTCCTATATAGGTTTTGTTATAGGGATGTAGGTGACATAATCAAATACACCCATAGGTCTCCTATAGGTGAATTGCATGGTACTTTCCAGGATTGTCATAGGCATGTGACAAGTACAATACACTCATAACAAGATGTGATAGAAGGTACCACCTAGATGTCACAAGGTTGTAACCAGGAATAATAGGATACTATTGATAAATTGGCCACAGGTGAGTGGTAAGATTCTAAACAAGGTTACATGTGAGTTGAACGCAGGCAAGTAACATGTTTTTCTAGGTTGTCATATGTAGGTGACTAGGTCATAATAGGTATATAGGTTACAATAGGAGAACTGCTCACAAAAAAGTGACACATGTATTGTAGGATATATTGATAGTAGTAGGTCTATGACAGATTTCTTGACATGCCTTGCATATAGGTTGTAGTATATCTAAAATAGGTTTTGTGATCGGTATTATAACAAGTTGTACAAGGATATTGAAGGTTTTATCACAATACGGTAACAAGTATGTTATAGGTGATGACAGAGGTCTTTGCGGGCCCATTGCAGGTTTCCAGCAAGAGGATCAATATTTTCGATAAATTTTGCATAAAAGTTGTGATATACCTTTTAATCAATTCTTATGTATAAGATGTGAGAGGTTGTCTAACAGGTCTTGACAAGTCACAAGGAAATACTAGGTGTATTTCATGTAAGTGGTGAATGTTTCCTGCTTATGTTTGATGTTGTCCTTTTAAAATTAATAACATTTTCCTATGAATAAAGGATAATTGTTGTTGATATTAATGTTATTGGATTTATATCCACTAGATATAATGTTGGTGGAGGTATAAGTGTGCAGTCATTGCCATAGGGCAAGAGCCTCCCAATCCAGTTCTTACGCAGAGGGAACATAAAGTGTGTAGGAATCTAGGATGAAGCCAAGAAAGAGGACATGGATTACAAGATTTTGTGGTGGCATGTTCAGATTATTGATATATCATGCATTGAGAACATTACATAAAATGGGGGAGAGGGTGGTGGTGGGGGGGGGGGGGGGGGAACATATATTCCCCACCATTAATAATGGAACAAATTTTACATTGATATTTAGGCTAGTGAGCTAAATGTATTTAACTAACTGGCAGGTCAGCCGAAATGAGATTATGTGGCATGTTTGCCCATGTAAATTGCAAAGAACACTTAGGGAAAGTATTCTTAGATTTTCATTCGTTTTGTTAGCACTCCATAATTTCCTTTGACTTAAGGTAACTTATAGGTAACCACAAACCACTTGCCGAATTTGAAACTAGCCCTTCCAACCCCAAAGAGCACTCTCTCTTTCAACTCAGTCACTAAAGTTTGTTTTCAATGAAGAACAATGGCTAGATTTTTGTAAAATAGTAGAGTTTATAGGCATGGTGGAAGGGTAGAGAAAAACCAATTGGGCATGGAGTTAGTAAAATTTGGGATCAATGACATGCTGGGTGCTCGGTGAATTGGGAAAATATGTTCAAAGGCAAGATATAAACACTTTCTTATGCCAATTAATAGTTTCATATGTGATAATAATAAATAAATTAGATAACCATATCAATGCATCAAACAATGGATGAATCTCAAAGTGATTATGGCAGAAAAAACATATGGAATGTTTAAATGACTACAACAAAGGACCATAAAATTGATGAATCCTGAAACAAGTTTTTCATCTAAACATCATGATAAGAAATATAACACACACAAAATAGGAAACACTCACATAAGAGATATGAATCACATGAATCTCTAAAGAGATTTATCTAGGTACATCTCATCCATCAATTTCATTAAAACTCAGAAAAAATTACAACATGCAGAGTGTTCTTTCGTCTCCAATCTGACCAACCAGCCCTATTTTCCATGTCTTTACATCCTTAAATACAATAAGGAATTCGAAATTGCCACTTTGGGTGGTTAAATTCATTGCATAGAAGTTGAATGGTCCAGATGCAATGCATCTTCACTTGTTATGTAGGAAAAAATAAGGAACAATTATATCATGACTAATGCAATTTAGAAACATCAACTCAAACAATGCATGTTTGATTAACAAATCAAATTACATGATTGTAAATTATCAACACTTATCCAACAACTAAATGGCTTCTAGAAGCTTCAAATTTTGAAATTTTCCAAAACAGAGTTGATTGCTATGTTTGTGCATCAAAGGGCACTAAATTTATGGAAAAATAGGGTTCAACAATGAGCTCATATATCCTGAATCTGGATAGATGTTGCAAACATGAGAGAGGTTTTTGTATATGAGAGTGTCCTTGAGAGAAACCTCTGTCAATTTCCAAAAATTCTTCTACAATTACTCACAATATGCATCCAAACATCATAACTAAAACTAAAAATGCCAAAACCCGGACAATAGGTTATAAAGATGCATTCGACTCTTGCACTATATAACAATTATGTAGAAACGGAAGGAGTTTTGTGTTATTTAGCCCATTATTAGAGTAAACCTCTTTCCATTTTCTAAAATTTAGCTCCATTTGGCCAGAATCAACTTTTTAAAATGATGACAAAAAATAGTCAGTTTCCTAACAAATTCATAGCAGCGTGTGGAAAACCTCCTAGATGAATAGTAAGAGTAAAACATACTTTTATTGCTATATTATAGGATCCTAAATTTGGCTCCAATGGGGATGTAATTCTCCTTGTGAGGTGCCAAGAACATTGTAGACTACTAGCCTCATCCATTTGGCAATGGAGTCTAACTACAATCTTCTCTAACTTGCAACCTTCTCCAACTGAAGCTAAATTGTTACACTATAACCAATATATAAACTAAAAATAATATCCACATTAGAAAGAAAATATTGCAACTAAAAATGGAAGTGTGCTCATTCCTATGAGCTTATTTATATATAGAGCAACCTACTTGAAGCTAGTCTCTGAAAACATGAATTAAGTGATACTAAAATACAAATGCAACCAATGCAATAGCTTCTTAACAGTGCTTGAGAAATGTAAGGGAAATGGATATTGATTTTAGGCTTGATATTCATAGCTGAAACATGACCAGAACTCTGTAGTGAACAATTCCTCCATGTAGACAGTTATGGGATCGTGAAAGACATGAATTATTAGTTAATATTCAAAGTATTATGCAAATTGATCAACATACTTAGAAAATTCAAATATTCTTTTGTTTCCATCATAAAATTTTAGTTGTGAGTCATAAAACTCATTCTCAAAACATTCCTCAATCGCAATATCAAAGGCAACACTACCACTTCTTGTTTCAATGGAAATTTCTATTCAAAGTGCTAATTTTTACAATGAAAGCTATGTGATTAAATTTGAACTTCTAATGCTTGAAGATCTTTCTCAAGTTTTTCAGTAAGATCTTCTAAACTTTTTGTCTTGGCTTCAGAACTACATTTTCATGACTTAAATCAATAGCTAAAAAAATGAGAAAGCATCATCAATTTGATCATCATCAAAATTATCAAAATATTATTTGAAACCTTCAATAGATGTAGGGTCTACAACATACTCTGCCATCTTGTTTTACAAAAAACTAGATCAGCAGTATAAGCTCTGAATGCTTCAGACTATGGATTCACCATGATTGTTTTGCAACCTAGATTCTCTGACAATGGGGTTTCTGGGTAAAAACAAATATATAGCATTTTGATGTCCAAGTATGTTTCACCACCAGTTATCAGATCTAGGTCATTGTCATTCTTTCCTGGTGAATATAGAACCTTTCATTCGCAAGCAATACTGCCACTATGTTAGCACTTCGTAAATTTCACAAGGATGAGGAGAGAAATCCTAGAGGTAACCACAAGCCTCTTTGGATTAGAAACTGGTCCTTTCTAACTAGAGGGGGCTCCCTTACTAGAAAAAGTTTGAAGGTAAATAACATTTAAGCTCAAGGACTGCAGAGACCATGTCTATAAAGGTAACATGGTTGAAAATGGTGGTTTGAAAACTTGAGAGGGAGGACCATTGCATGGGGCAATATTTCAGATCATGACACAAAGTATCAATGGATACATGAAAGCCTATTATAACAGAGGCAAGGTAGGTAAGATTCCAAGCTATAACATCTAAACTAGTATAGTGAGCGAATTTGAAGAAATAAAGGATACACAATGATATTTTATCACATGCAAAAAGCATTAACACAAGTTTTGAATTCTGCAACATAAATCTTGATCAAATATCAGGGAAAAGGTTGGAATGGAGTAGTTAACTCAGATTGTATTTCATTATAATTTTGAAAGATAAACAATCCTTTACGACATCAAATAAGATGAATTCTAAAAAAATGTTTTAGCAACATCATAAGAATGAAAAATAAATAGATATATGAATACCATAACACATGAGAAAATAACACAAAACTCAAAATGGATACTACATGAATCTCTAGCTAATATGGAAAACACAACACTCATAAGTTTAACTAATAAAATAAACACACATCCACTAGTCTTCTCTCAAATACAAACTTTTTCTTGTATTTTGTTCAATCTAAATACATTAGGCATATTGAACAATAAAAATAAGATACAATGTGTCTTTCATGTATAGATATCCTTCATGCTTTTGGTGAAACCTTGATGACAAAAAAGTGAAAATGAAGGACAATGACCACTGAGACTATGATAGTAGCGGTCATAGGTTCAACTTATTCAAAAACTGAAAATGAATTAATAAGGCAAATACATTTGTCATAAAAATCCATAATACCCTAACATTGGCTCCAATGTGGATGGAAGCCTCCGAGAGAGGTGCCAAGAACAAAATCGTAGACTATTTTCCTAAACCATTGGGTGATGGACTATACTTATGGCAGCAAACCATTGGGATCTTAGGGCCTTCACCTTAGGCTTCAAATCCTAATGATGACTGCCTGCCTGCTGAAGATATATATACAATCATGAGAAATGATCCCTCCAGTGTAACCAATCAAGAAAATTACTGTTTGACTTATGCTTATATTCAGCTGCACCAAACATAAAGGAAAATTTTGAAAATGGAAACTCAAACTGTCCACTGCACATCTGCTCATGATCCATAAATACAATAAAACTCATCTCCCTTGATGGCTACAACAAATTAGCAAAATAATATCAAGTAATTGGGAACATTACCATATCTTGAATGTCAACAAAAATACAAGCACTCCCTCCATTTTCCAATGCAAAATCTTTGTGAGAATGAAGGAAGAGACTATGTTCATCAAAATTTTCACTTGCATTAGGAAAAGTAAAAGCATGTTATTGAAAGTATGCATTTGAGGCAGCCACCTTATCAACAACATGAATATCCATATCCATGGGATCCAAAACAACCTGCTCTTCTTTATAATTTTTGTGCAATCCTAGATAGCTATCACCGTGAATGATTTCACTACCTAAAGTTTTTTTGTATGCAGTTTCATAAATTGGTTCTTCATAATTTTCTTCATGGGATGAAAAATGAGACAAGGAATGGCATGAAGGATAATTGTAAACATTGTCTTCATCTCTGTTTTGGTTACATGGAAATTGATAATCTTTCTCTATTAGTTCTCCCTCTAGATCACAAGGCAACTGCAAATTACAATCACTTGCAAAAGATGGAACATGACTGTCATCATTGAGATATTACTCGATTTCACTTTCATCCAAGGGAGAAGACACCTATTCTTCTTAGTGATGGAAAGGGTTCTCATACAAAGCCTCCTGGATCTCTTCATCCATGAACACTTCATGACCACAAGAATTCTCTAGGTTTTGAATGAAAGCCTCAAAATGTTCACAATAATCCTCAACTAATAACAAATAGGGATCATATTGTCTATATTTTTCAAAAATTGTTGAATCAAAATATTTAAGAGAATAAATACTAGCAGATAACAAACCTTCATACCAAGACTATGCTTTCCCTTCCAAGGTTGCCATGAATATCTTCATTAAAGAGTCCTCATTAAATTGAATGTTCAACTTGTGTGCATGCATGTGCAATTTAATGAGATGTAGAGTAGCATCTTATCCATCCTCATCTTTGAATATTGGGAGATAAGTTTACCAATTGACACGAGGCATCATATTTGGAAAGTCAGGAATATCATATCTATCCATAGGAACATACCTGAAATTTGTTCTTGCAATTGAACCCATCTTGATTCTTAGATCGTGCTACGAGTGGAGTCTTCAAATCATGTTGAAACTTGATTTGGAGTCACCAGGTCAATGGTTCAACCTTTTTTATGTGTCTGAATGATGTTCACCATCAACAATCAGATCTAAACTATGATGATCTTTCACAGGGAATATGAAATTGTTCGCTCTCTGACAATGGCACCACTATGATAACACTCTGTAATTTCCTTTCGCTAAAGGAAACCCAGAGGTAATAAAAAAACACTTGGGTTATTGGAAACTAGCCAATCCAACCCTAGAGAGGGCTCTCTCTTTCAACTCAGTCACTAAAGACCAATTTCAATGAAGAATAATGACTAGATTTTTGGCAAATAAGAGATTTTATAGGTGTGGTGGTAGGGCAGAGAAAAACCAATTGGGCATGTAGTTAGTAAAAATTAAGATCAATGACATGGTGGGTGCTCGATGAATTGGGAAAAGATGTTCAAAGGAAAGATATAAACACTTCCTTATGCCAATTAATAGTTTCATATGTGAGAAGATTAAATAAATTAGAGAACTATCTCAAGGCATCAAACAATGGATAAATCTCAAAGTGATTATGGCAGAAAAAACATATGGAATGTCCAAATAACTACAACATAGGACCATTAAATAAATAAATTTTGAAACAAGTTTTTCATTTAATAGTTTTCATACTATATAATAATGTTCATGCTAATTAAAGTATTTCCATTCATATATTTATATATAATATATATATTATATTATATATATATATATAAATATATATATATATATATAATAATATATATATTATATATATATATTATATATTATATATATAATAACGTCTACAAAATTCTAATATTAAGATATTAATTCAATTGAAGAATTATTTAATATTTCATATATATTTATATATAAAATAAAACTATGTCTAACTTATAATCAAATATCTTATCTCCAAAATAAGAAAGATTTAATCCCTCTTCTTGCATGATAAACCATGATCAAAATAAATATCAACCATTAAATCGAAACAACAAAAAAATATATATTTGATTTTTCCAAAAATACCTTAAAGTTGGAAAGGGATTTTAATTAACAATTATTGAGCATGTTACAGATAAAAGTGAGCAAGTCATGGCCAATATCATTGCATAAAAAGAAGTAAACTAGAATTAAACTATATAATTATAGTATTCAAACTGGTCACATAGTTGAGAAACAAGCAATTATGGCGGAATCTTCTAGCAGATGACTAGATGAACATAGGAAACATTCTCACCATACTTTTGATTGCTTTACTTGCGCTGGAGATTCAGAGAAGTATATATCAATTTTTTTTGTAGGGAACACACTTTATAATATAATGTATGTTTATGGTGATTTGTTCCAAAAAAAACATAAATGTATGGTTGCTATATTGAATTGTGTTTTCTATGCAACAAGACCAGGCCCACATTGAAGTTTTCATAAGAATTAAAATGCAAGTAAAAAATCTTCCTATTCTTCATATCGCTAATGAAGATTCTTTCTAAATTGTTGAAATAGATGCCAAAAATGAAGGGTGGGGAGGAGTTTTGAAGAAAAATAAAGAAGGATAAGAACATATAGCTTAGTTTGTCTCAGGGACTTGGAGCCCACCTGAGAAAAACTATTCTACTATAGAAAATGAGGTCAAAGCAACATGGAACTACATTGATAAATTTGATATCCACCTGATACACAAAACATTTCTCTTAAAAACAGATGCCTCTACACTAAAGAAAGTCCTTAGTAAAGCCATAAAGAAAACAGAAGAAGCTAAATTCGCAAGGTGGCACAGTCTATTTGCAAATTTCAACTTTGAAGTCGAACACATCAAAGGTGAAAAGGATTGTCTCGCTGACTTCCTAAGCAGATAATATTTAAATCAGAAAGACACTGCCATGGTGATAATAATTGAATGGGACCCTTCAAAACATAGAGAGACTCTAAAAACTATTTCTGAAACACAGAACTAGGAAGAATACTGTTCCAAATAGAAACCAACATGGCAGCTAAGAAACAGAAAAGTGCTCGATGAAAAATTGCAACCTCATTTAGATATTCAACACTTAGTACCTGGAAGGAAATTCTACCCCAAAGGTAGCAAATGGATACACGACATGGTGTATTAGAGGAGCATGATGGTCGCACATTTGGCTATAGAATCGATAAGCCAAAATTTTAGAGATATCACTATGATATGGACAAAAGGAAGCAACTAGAGAAGAATCTTCAACAAATATCTTGTCATCTGGTCCGATTTATGGCAAGATATTTGTTGAAGATTCTCCTCTTAAGAAAGCCTGTGATTTTATGAAGAATTTATACAAAGGCTTGGGATTGTTGTAGATATTCTCAGATAAGATTTCCAGGGGCCACACCCTTAGGGGACTAATGATTCTCATGGGCTTGTACTTAAAGCTTCCATAGTGTAATAATGATGTCTAGTCACAAGACTGAATGTGACTAGTTTTCTCGTGGTCTTTTCTGTTTAAAAGCATCCACTATGTAAAAGTTATTTATAGTATAATGCTTTCTGTGGGATTTGTTCAAATCTTCCATGGTGTAACCTAGTACGAAGATTCTTCAGTCATGAGACTCAGAGCACTTCTCTGACTTTTGGTGAGCTTTGAGCCACATCTCTTCGACTGATGAAAGATAGTATTGAATATTTCTTCCTCACTATCAGATGTTTGTCCCCTCATTTTCCTATATAAGTAAGGAGTAAGGCTCATTCTAGGCATTCATAATGTGATTTTGGTTGTGTTTTTTAGTTTCTGAGCCTGAGGAGGAAGTTCTTACCTCCATCTCTTTAGATTCAGATCTAGGAAGCATGCGCATCATAGTGAGAGCTCTGGTGAGAACCTAAAGTGGCTAGATTCTTAGGTTTCTGAGGTTTGTATGTTTTCATAAGAATTCAAGTTCTAAGATAGAGTCCGTGAAAGGCCAAGAAGCCTTAAGATAGATTCTTGGTTGACAAGTTGCAACATCTAATAAATGCTTAAATAGTCTATCTCTGGAAAGGAGCTTCAAACATTCTCTCTGAATTTGTAAAGAAAATTATGCATAAGTATATGAGTATCCGTTAAAGGTAGGAGGTCGTGTGAAGGATGCTAGATTGTGAAAGCCCAAAGGTTCATGTACGAGTTCATGTAAAGGTTCGTGTATTGGTCACAGAGAAGAGACTCAACAAGAAAAAGCTTTGTGTCTGAAGCCCCTGCCAACAAATTGGTATCAGAGCTAGTAACGTCTGGTTCATTACGATTAGTACTCAAAATATATGAGTCTCTAAAATGGATAATTCTAGAAGATCAATCTCTTTCAGAGAGCTTGAAGCTAGAGAACAAGTTGAGGAGAACCCATTAAGAGATATGTTTGCTTCATCATCTACAAGGGTTATAAATTCTGCGAAACTTGAATATTTTGAAAGTCAGTCTGCACCTAAGTGGTGTCTACCCAGTATCTCCTTGTCAGAAGTATATGATGACTTATTTATGTTCCATCTTAAAGTTGTAACTAGAATATCTATCAAAGAAAGTATTAGTCAAATGCAAGAGAACTCAGATTCTGTACAAACACTTTCTATTCTTGACACTAAGAAACTTCAAGCTGAAGCCAAAAGACTACGAACCAAATATTTGCATCTGCGGTGCATAAGGGTAGGGATCAATCCCTTAGTCCATAGAGGAGTGAATACTTTTTTTCTTGTTAGAGTCAAAGATCTGAAACATAACAAGTATTTAGATTCATTGATAGGAGGAATGGTTGCTCCATTATCAAATGGACCAGTATACTTTGATTTTTATCCCAACTTTTCTATATATACATTTGATGAGCATATCAAGGACATTTTACAACTACAAATTCAAATAGCAGGTTTTGATATGAATAAAAGGATAAATAATATTTCCATTAAAACTCGTGGTTGTTTTAGACACACAAATACCCTCTATCCTGTAATTCTCCATGCTCCCAGCAAAGAATCCAAATCTAGTGTGGTTGTTCTAACAGATACCCAGAATAAAAAGCTAGAACATCATATTATTAAATGGAAGGACGTAAGTTTCCTAGAACATTGGGTTGTTGATAACCCAAAACCTTTGCAATGCAAAAGATTACATCTGTTGATATAAAAGAAGGGTCATCATCTGTTGCAGTATCCTTTCCTAGAATTTCTATAATAGACCGCAGAAGAATCGGCTTAGATTGCAAAGCACCATCCATGTATATTGATCCACAAGTAGTAGATATTGCCAGTTCTTTTACACCATCTGTAAATTTCCCTCATATAGATCTATTTGAATATGCCCAGATTGTAAATTTTTCATCCCTGCAAGTCATTTTCCGAAGTTGCAATCAAAATATAAATCTCAATAGCCTTGCTGATTATGTTATACATCAGAACCACCATCCAAAGACAGGAGTATCTCCTCCTACAACTTTTGTCACTCTGTGTCCAAATCCTAAGTGTTCTGAAATACCTTTCCCTCATGATGTTGATAATGTATTAATGACTCATGAGATTCCATCTTTGGAAAATGAAAACCCCACCTCAAAGACATGTTTAGCAAAATGCATCCTCTTGGTATCCCTTGCTATGGTCTAGGATATCTGGAACAACTTGATGAAATAATCCCTCAATCCAGATTTGACAACTTTGTGCCTTCTGATTGTAAGAAGCCGTCAAAACAAAAAATGCACAAGTTCTTTTTGGTTATGTAAGGATGTAGGAAACACACAATTGATCATAAATTGATGAAAAATATGCTTAACTGATATTTATACACTCGTCCTGAGGCTAAAATTTTTGACCTTAACACTCCATACCCAGAATAAATTCGATTATCCCATGAATGGAAAACATACATGCAAAAGAACAACGTCTAGTTGTCTTTTTATGAATGGAAGAGGAAGCAAGAAAATACAGATGTACAAATGGCAGATGCTGAATCATCCTCAACAAAACATTCTTGGACTGCTATAGATGGTAGTAAAATTGAAACTCCTACCACCTTTCCTCATTACAAAGGCATTGTATTAGGAGAAGCACATAATAGTCCTAAAGCCATTTGTTGGTCATAAAAGATGATAGTGAACTTGGCATTGATGTTGGGATACAAAAAGACAGTGAACAGATAAAATGGACAAATATAGCAGTTAAAGGGATGGAAATGAATTGTGCAAAGTCTATTGAAGTTAAAAAATATTTTGACAGTATACAAGTCTCTGTAAATAGTATTAACAGAAGTTTGGATGGTGTGAACTATTCCACTACTGTATAGAAAAGTTTTGTTAAAGAATCCTTAACAAAGAGAGAAGATGTTGAAAGGAAAGTAGATATGAGAAAACAATCTACTCAGGAATCTATTGAAGAACTGTTTGAAAAATCTGATAAACTTCATATAGCCCCCAAAGACAAACTCATTCTTGTTTTTTCTCTATTAAAGATATCTATAAATATTCAGCATCCTATTAAGCCTATTGATAGATTTCCTTCTCTCTTCCCTAAAGAAATGGCTGAAGAAAAATCTGAGCCAATGACTATCTCCTCACTTTTTAAAGAAGTAGAGAAACTTGAAAGCTCAAAACCACATATGTTCCCTATCTATGAGCCTCTCCAAAGCCAATATACCAGGTATCCAACACCTGATATTAGTGGAAAAGGAAAACTTCCAGAAACACGTAACTTCCATCATGAATCACACAGAGAATGGAATATTGACAATCTAAGTGTTGCTCAGATTCGACAAATGATAGATCTTATGTTTACAGAATACAATTTCATGTGCCTAAGGGGAAAAACTGAAAGAGAAGCTTGTAAATCTATTGTTTAGTGCTATACTAGAACTTTGTTGAGATGGTGGGAAACAAAGTCATCACCAACAATAGTGGCAAAAATGGAAAATGAAATCTTGAAAGATGAAGCGGGAGATATCATTCATACTTCTAATGGAGATCCACAAAGCAATATGATTGGGGCACTAACTTAGTTCATTTTAGAACATTGGTGTGGAGGAGAACTTGAACTTGCCAATAAGCATGAGATAATTCTCATGCATATTAAATGTAATAAAATGTCTCATTATGAAGATTTTCATAGAGACTGGATTTAGAGAATATATGAGGTTAAATATAGAAAAAATTTCTTGTGGAAACAAATCTACTTAGTAGCATTGCCTTCAAAATTCTTAGATTATCTAAGGCAACAAGATTCTTTTTAGTTGCATTTTGAATGGACATCATAACAAAAGTTTTAGTAAATTTATGTTGTATTATGGAAGCTAATAAATCTCTGCAGAAGATGTCAAGATTACCAGACAACAAATCCATCTGTAGTATGGTCTTGCTATAGATGACCTCATAGTAAAAAGAAGAAAATATAAAATGAAGGCCAAGAAAGAAAAAAGACAAGAATACCGAAAATATCCATAGTGGAAAAGAAAAGGGACCAAGAAAGGATACTATAGATATGTGCCAAAAACACATTACTATGAACCCAAAGATATTCATCTACAAACACATAAGAAAGATCAGTGGAATAAATTGATTTGTTGGCTCTATTGCCAACGTGGACATACCTATAATCACCGTCCCTTATCAGAAGAATCTAAGAGAAAAAGAGGAAAGACAGTAAAAACATAAGGCATTGTGCCAACCCTTTGTTATAAATGTGGTTCTAAGAATCACAAATCTGAAAATTGTCCAAACATCTCATTTAGAGAACATATTCAACAACGAAAACTCTGTTCAACATCTGAATCCTATGAAAGTTCTTCTTCAGAATGCTCTAATGAAGAATTAAACATGCACGTAAATTAATGTGAATGCACTGATTCAAACAACTGTTTGTGTGAATCAAGCACTGAATTAGAAATCTCATTTGATGAAGACCATGTTTGTCAGCCAAAGGAGAAGGTTCTCATGGCACAAACCATGGATGATGCAGAAACAAAGCTACTTGCCTAGATCAGAACATTGGGAGAAGGAGAAATGAAGGAAAAGTTACTAGAACTTTTCTAAGCACAATGCACAAAAATCAGGGGAGCAGTAGTTAGACTACCTCTAAAACTAAACCAAAGGCATTATTCATTGATTCCTCATTTGAAAGAAATACAAGATCTTTCCAAAGAAGCCAACAAAAATCTAAGACTAGAGCCCTCACATTAGGAGAAGTCAACCAAGAGATTCATCATCTCAAAAAGGATATTGTCTCTCTAAAAGCATAGGTCTCTCAGTTAGAAAAAGGGAAGAAAACCAAGAATGCATATGATGAATACTACACTTACCTAAATATTGAAATATTTGAAGGAAAAACGATGATAGGATATGATTCACCGACATGAGAGTAATGGCTATCTAGTATCAATAACATCATGTTATGCTATATATTTATATAAATGGTGAAATGTATTCCCTAAGAACAATTATTGACTGCCCGAAAATGGTTTGCCTAAGAACAATTATTGACTCAGGGCAGACTTTAATATTTTAAACTCAAAAATAGTACTTACAAAATAATGTCTAAAATCCTTTAGACAAGTGATTGGGCTAGGAAACAAAGATCTACTGTATGAAGTACCTGCGGCCAATGACTGATTTTGATTTTGCTGGTGTAATACATATTTTTCAAGTTTATATATGGGAAAGAATATTATTTTGTGTTTGCAATCATACTCGACAAATGTCTGAACTCAAAAATAGTACTGCAAAGTACTTGGTAAAATCCTTTAGACAAGTGATTGGGTTAGGAAACAAAGATTTACCATATGAAATACCTCATGCCAATGACTGAGTTTGATGGTGTAATATATATTTTTCAGGTTTATATATTGGAAAGAATCGTACTATTTTGGGTGTGTACTCACAATGGACAGTCCAAAAACCGCGAGGAGCATCGACTGACACATGGGCTCCTCACTGCAATCCTGATATCTAGAGCCTGGAGAGTTGGCTGCTCAACATTTTGTGATTAAAATTGTTATTGTGAAGATGGGCTTTTCGTAGACTATTTAGTGTGTAGATCAGGAATACCCCTGCTTAGAATCCCTCGCAAAGGATTTGTTCGGCAAGTTCAAATCTTAGCATTTTGTGATTAAAATTGTTATTGTGAAGATGGGCTTTTCGTAGACTATTTAGTGTGTAGATCACGAAGACCCGTGCTTAGAATCCCTCGCAAAGGATTTGTTCGGCAAGTTCAAATCTTAGATTGTTTTCAGATCGTAGATTGCTTACAGGAAAAGTTTCAGACAAATTATGATGTCCAACGAGAACAAATAGTAAATCGATTTTTTACTTTAACTATGTTTTTTCTAAAGTTTCGACTTTTTCAATTTCTTTTTTAATGCTACTGATGTGTTAATTCTGTGAAGCAATCTCACTCTTATCTATGAAAGAAGAACTAAGGCCGATGAAAGTGCACTTTCGCAACGCATCTTGAGAAACAGAAGTAATTATGTAGGTATTATAATTAGTGGAGGAATTTCAAATCTGGAGCACCGTTTCTGCGATTTTAATGCTAGTTTCCATCGATCATTTGAATAAAAAAAAATTGTTAAGCTAGAAACAAATTCGCAGTATTTGATTAGCAAATCACTCTCTGATAAGTAATTTGCTGGTCAAATTTCATCCCTCGTTGTAATTATTAATAACTACGATACTTAATAATTCTATACTTAGAATATGCACTTAAATGGAATCTATAATTACCAACAATAAATTATAAGATCATTTGAATACATCTCGCAACAGTGGGTTTCATCCATGATAAATAAAATCTTGAACTCACGCTGGGAAAAACAGATATGAAGGCGTCAGTATAGAGCTAAAACTTTAAACAAAAGTATAATTACAATCAATTTATATAAGATTTCTGTTTCACACCACATGATCTATTACGATATAAGTAGGTCTATAACTAAAACACATGATCTATTGTGATATAAGTAGGTCTATAGCTAAAACGTTAATGAAAAGTATAATTACTATCAATTTATAAGTTTTCTGTTTCCGGCCGCATGATCTATTATGATATAAATGGAAAAACGTTTAACAACAAGGGGTTAGGTCAGCCATAGACTATACACATAGAACCTTAAGCTCATCTTCGAGAAATAACTGAGATAAAACCTTAACCGTATGCTCAATAAGTGAGATAGTACTGGTAAAATAAAACATTATACTAAAATATAATTTATAAATATTAGATATAATTAGATTAATGATTACATCTGTTAGGTTTGCCAACAAGAGGTTAGGTATAGATGAACACATAATTTTAAGAGGAGTTGTTTTTAGTGTGATTTTTTGAAAGGTCTAATTTCTCTAAAATCTGACAAGAATTATTAAAATGACAAGCTTGATGAATAATTCTGTGCAATCTA
The DNA here is from genome assembly GCA_000404065.3 of Pinus taeda. NCBI lineage: Eukaryota > Viridiplantae > Streptophyta > Pinopsida > Pinales > Pinaceae > Pinus > Pinus taeda. Next base: position 22,045 of record APFE030606031.1, read on the forward strand.
AGTGTCTTAGGGTTTTTCCAGGGGCTGAATGCATATATAGTAAAAAAAACTAGTTTACATAAGACACCAAAATCTCACCTCAAATTTTTCCACAGATTCCTGGACCAAAATTTCCAAAAAAATCTCACTACAAAGAACTCCATTTCAAAATAATTCATGGAAATAACGGATAATTTAGAAGAATAATATAATTACCAAAAAATTATGAAACCACATGCAATATTATATATTATAAGATAAATGAGGATACATTTTGAATCATGAGATAAATAGCAATACAGTTACCAACATAGGGTTAGTCAGCCATCCCCAGCGTACACATAATTCAAACCCATTTCTTAGAAATAAGATATATCGAAGCTATTAATTATAAAAATATCACGATTCGGGTCGCAGAACCTGGTGCTAATTATACGACGATTTCGTTTTAATCTCTTACGCCTGGGCCGATCTATGGTGAATCGCCCATGGCAACGTAAAACATCAGGAGCTGAACCGCAACTCTTTGTGGCCATGTCTGCGCAGGGTTGAAGATGACAGTGGTCGTCCGGCCTCGAAGCATTCGTGAACTGTCGGACTTGGCTGCCTATCGCCATTCAGTGCATATCTAAAGCTAACTCCATTAATTTGGGCAAGCTGTAGTTTAGAAACTCTAGTTATTTGAACTGTATGGTAAGGTTCTCAATCTAGCCTAACTTCTCAACTTATGAATTCACTTTTTTTCTAATTGACCGTTGACACAGACAAGAGAGAGGGAAAACATCAACACACAGTGACTTGCGACGTTCCCGCTACATTCAAGTCAATTGGTGGTGCAGTTTTCAACTCAAATCATGTCAAGATTGGTTGTTAGACTAGAATCTGCATGATCTGGTACCAATCTTTAATGAAAAAGTTATTTGTCCGTTCGTGATTCCAGCTATGATGATGTTAATCTCTGGTTTTTGAATTGAAAGTTTAGCAGCACAATTGCTTTTTGTTTATATTTTAAAGTAAATTTTACATTATAGTTCGTGAAACTTTGTTAAAATTTTATGTTTCAGTTTTGTATGATTCAAATATCCGACAATTTTTTAAAAACCTTAAATCATTTTAAATATTTAAAATTTTGAGTTAAAGCAAATCTGACTTTGTTTAATTAGGTTAGGTTATGGCATCCTGCCTAAGAATTTTAAATCTAAATCACCCGACGGTTTATGCAACTCTAATAATTGTTTGTATCAATTTTTTTTTTTCAACTAAGGTGAGCTTCCCCAACGTTTAGATTATTTTACCATAAAATGTTAATGGGTGGAGAAATTTTTAAGTATATTTAACTTGCAACCAAATAACCCTGTAACGAACAATTTTGTCCGTAAAATTCCATTATAACATCTGATTGGTTATCTTGATTGCGTTTCTAAATTTTAGACATCGAGTTGTATAAAAATGCGTAGTGAAGTTCGATTACTTGAAACTATACTTTTCTACTTTGTAACATTATTTTCAATGGACTAGATCAACAGACTGGAACACCACCAATCCGCTTTAATGAACCGTTTTCTAGCCTTTGAGTGGTTTCTAAACGATAATCGTGGCGCAATTTTCCACACAAACAAAGTCAGTGAAGTGCTTGAAGTCATCATTGGTGACAAGACCATAGCTCATTTGGTACGAATCTTTAATAAAAAGTTTTCATCCTTGTTCGTGCCTGGACCACTATATCAATAGATTTTATATTAAGTTTTTAATATTTTATATTCAGAACTCTGCCTTCATAGAAGAGGTTATTATAGTATTTAAATTTAATTGTATGTGTTTTTAAAACATTATTTATTTATAATTTTGTTTTTTAATGAGTGGTTATATATAGTTGATATTATATTATTATTATATATATATTATTATTATTAATTATAAAAAATAGTTTAATATATAACTTTAATATATATTTCAGAAATATATAATAAACATTTTTATAGTGTAAATAATCTTTGTTACAATATTATGGGCCAATACTATGATTTACCAATACTATAAGTTAAAAAAACCATGCTCCATTTCATATGATACTTGTTTATATGATCTTTTTCTTAATTAAGTAGTTT